>JAOTRN010000030.1:9327252-9346038 GCA_028566695.1 Bagroides melapterus
ATCGCAAATAAAATCGCAATCGCAATATCTGTGAAAAAAATCGCAATTAGATATTTTCCCCAAATCGCACAGCCCTAATTATTACCAACCTGGCTTCTTTGATATCATATCACATTTGTGAACTGACCAAAAAAATATTAAGAACAGGACAATGAAAGTCAGGAATGTCTCACAGACCACCACTAACTCCTGACACATTATTGACTTGTGCATGTTTTTGTATTGCATGGTCCAAGTCGGCTTATTTCCAGCATCTCCATCACCAGTTAAAGCTAGAGAATGGATGTGCTTTTACATGGGTCTTACCGTGGCTTGCATATCAAATCGGAGGGCTGTGTTATGATCCTAAATCTCAAACTAAGGCACTTCATGACCCTTGAAAGGAATCTGAACGTAAGTTAATTACATAAAGTCATGCTCAGTTTATCGTGGGCTGTCTGGTAAACCACCTCTTGAGGAATCTAGAGAAACCTCCCTGAGAACACATTTGACATCCTCAGCGTGCACGGACTTGCTTTCTGAATTATGTAACCCGTACACGTGGGTCATGTCGCATCGCTCTTCTAAGGTGCACAAATTCCAGAAACGGCTGATGGAACTACAGGTGTCCCTTCACCAGTGGGATGGCAGGTAATTTATATGAAGTGGAACCCTGACTGACAAAATGATAGGCAAGGGCACTCAGCTACAATATCCTCTGAGGGACAGGTTATAACAGTGATGGGTGTGTCCCTAAAGAAGACATGGCCGGTGAAGAAAGACGATTGTCTGCTGCAACGGCTGTCTGGCTTTGGCACGGCAGGATTCCCCTTTGTTTGAGCTTGCAACACCAGTTCAACCACAAGTGTCTATACAGAAGTCAGGATTTCCTGAGTGTCATGAGGATCCATGGGGAAAGAAGAGACTAGCTGACTATTTACACTGGCGGATCTACATGCTACTAATATCTGAGAGAGGGTCAGCGATAACAGCGAATACTGCAAATAGCAGTAGTCAAACACCGGAAAAAATCATGGACATTGTAACTGAAAGACCAGTCAGTAGTCTGCATTTTTGATATTTAAAAAAAGTAAGTAATATGACCTTGCCACCAAAAGATATTAGCGGCACGTAGATGCAAATTTCATCAAATATTCTCATACAATAATCTGAAAAAATCAATCAACTAGAACCGCATGAATTCCTTTATGTTATAAATAACTGAAAGAGACGCTGGAGAACACAAAAAGTGGCGTACCCAGGTCTCCGAAGTGGGCTGCCTCCATGTGGCTGGGCTGTTTTTTGAGGATGGCAGTACGGCCACGTGCAAACGAGTCCATGTTCGCCGAGATGGCGCTGATGGCCACATGGCTCGGTCCGGACGCCTCCAGGATGGCATGGTGGTTCCTTGAGGGGGAGCTGAGTGACACTGCAGAGCATGCTGGATTAGGGAAAAAAAATCAGAGAGGAAAATGAACTTTAATATGGCCTGGGAGAATGAGGATTGCTTCATAAACTCCAAGGATCATGTGTGCTTGTTCAGGAGTTCTTAGCACAGATGTTAAGCAAATTCGTGAGCCGACTAAAACTAAGGCTATCACAGTGCAAACATGCGCACTAACATGCAACTGACGCAAAGGGCATCAAGTTAAACTGAGTGTGTGGGTGCTGTGGGTGAGCTTGACCATAAGTAACCTTGAGAAACTCTTGTTTAAAAGATAAAATCAGTCATGTGCTGAAAACCCGTCTCAAACCCTGAGGCTGTGCAGATGCACTGCAGACATTTATCTGATCCTCCACCTCGTCCTGTACGGAATATATCGCTGTGTGTCTAAACTTAGCATGGCATGCACTTGTAGCTCTTGATACAGCAGATTGGACCGTCTACAAAGTAGTGACTAAGATAAAGAAGATATTAAGTGAAGGTGTTCTCTGCATATGTCGTACTCACCTCTGCCTGCTTTGAGATCGACCGCTTTCTCTGCTTCTTTCCCCTTAGCTGTGGGCCAAAGAACACAAGAGGTCTGACTTCACAGAAAGCGAGCTGCTAATAAGTTACGGAAGGAACAATAGTAAGAAAAAAAATGTATTTTCCAAGGACTGAACATGACGTTTTTTCTGCTCTTTTACAAAAGTAGTTGGTCAACAATTACAATTTGATTAGATCTTATCTGGTTATTGTTCCATTTTGGAGAATGTCCACAAAAGAAGCAAGCTCCTGTTAACACTTACATTATACTGTAACAACTAGAAACCCCCTGTGTTCTGCTTCTTTTTTCTTCTCTCTCAAAGTTAAAAGTCCTGAAAGCTGACAGTTACAAAATGTTCAAACCTGGACACACCTTCTGCAAACATTAAAGAAACGTATCGTGTAAATGTGACCTTATCGACAACGTAGCATCCACCATACAAATCTACAGACGTACACACACTGCACCCACTATCTAAAAGTGATGGCTACACAAGACGCAAAGATAAGGGAGAAGCTTTATCAGCGTGTCACCTGTAAAATACGTCTGGCTAAACCATAAAGGAAATTCTCTGAACGTCACGTCACGTATGACATCATCCAAACTCGTCAGTATCATATACAACATAAATACAACGTGGGTGTGCAGTTACGGTGTGATAAGACCCAACACAAAGTGGGACTACTTTTATCACCCTGAGCTTGATTATCGTGCTATAACAGCACATCCTGAAGTGTATTATAGCTTTCTTAGCCCACCACAGGTA
This sequence comes from Bagroides melapterus, assembly GCA_028566695.1. Lineage (NCBI taxonomy): Eukaryota > Metazoa > Chordata > Actinopteri > Siluriformes > Bagridae > Bagroides > Bagroides melapterus. Next base: position 9,329,968 of record JAOTRN010000030.1, read on the forward strand.
TTTTTTAAAATGGTTATTAGGGTTCGATTATCTACAGGTTTAATAATACAAATCCTTGTGCACTTTTTTGCAATATATATTAGCACGAACGTAGTAATATTAACCTGTGAGCTGCATTTCAGTCGGAACTACTTTCACTGCTGGTTCTGACCAATCAGTTTCGAGAATTAAGCAGCGACGCACAATATATTAGGGTGCAAAAGTATATGCCTCCCTATAAACTCAAATCAAGACGTCCCTCTGATTTGTGGATGGATGAGGGAAATATAACGATATTAAACAAGCTGGTGTTGTCTAGTCTCTTGTTTACTTCCGATATGACAGTTTATTCCCATAGTCTAAAAATGAAAAGCATTTTAAATCGTAAAAACAGTCAAGGAAGACGGAAAGCAGATGGATCTATAGACGAACGTAGTGTTTTGAGTTGCAAATATGTGCACAAAATCAGTCAAGACATGCAAAGAAATGTGTGCGTGACCTGTATTTAAAGATAAAGCACAGAAATGTTTATTAAAAATGTATGCAAACAACAGGACTGACACTGTGTGAGGTGGTCAGATGGGGATTTATGCTAGCTATGTGGTTTAGCTGAATAACGTTTTTGTTTTTTCTTTAACGTCGTCTAACATTATGTTTATGAATAAATGATAACTCAGTATACATATATTAAAATATATTACACATAATATAATACGCCATTATTAACCCTATTGGTGTGAATAAACAGACGAAGAGATGAAATCGGGATGCTAACGTTATTCAGCCAGCTTAGCAGGGTAGCTAGGTGTTACCTGTGTGCTAATCAATTTGCTAAGTGTTGCATGTGTGACTTTGTTAACTGTCACTTCACATTTTTGAACGCATAACCAACACTAACTAATGAATAAGTAAATAACTTAAATATTGTAATATTCTAAAAAGCCCAAAGACCGTCAGCTTTCCTGTCTCCGGCTAACATCTCAGCTAAGCTTGACTTCCTTACCTTTCCGCCTAAAAAACGACATTTTCACGCTGAGAGTGCTTCCTTAGCTCAGTGACAGCATCTCGTGAATTCCCGGGTGCCTTCATTCATGACTCTTTAAAGGCAGACAGGCTACAAAAACATTCATGCGGATTTCAGTAAAACGTCAAATCTGGGTTTTTTTTTCCGATGCCCATTAGCTCCAGAGCTGGCCGTGCTACCATACCGCTTCCGGAATACAGTAACAGGGGCTGAATCCCAAATCACTCCCTGTTGGACATGTAGTGCACTACACATGACGCATACTCCGTTCATTCATAGCCTGGGTCAGGAAGAAGATATAGGAAGCAGTGATGAGTTTGAGATTTATCCAAGATTCCTGTTAATGTTTAATGGTAAAATGGTCGGCAGATTAAAAAAAGTCAATTCATTTTCACGCCTTCGAGAAATTTTATCAACTTTAGCTTGTCTTTCTTGAATATTGACAAGAATAGTAAATCGTTTTCATAATGCATTGGTAATGTTTAACCACGTGATGGCAGGCTTAAACCGACTTTGTAATCATGTTTTGTTTAACCAAAAATATTTTCATTGTACATTTTAGATATGCTATTAACGTTTGACTTAAGTACAAAGTAACACATTATTATCATCATCATCATCATCATCATCATCATCATCATTATTATTATTATTATTATTATTATTATTATTATTATTATTATTTAGTTTTTATGGCCGCAAACTCTGGTGGGCGTCATTTCGACAATAATTATTTTATTCCTCCGAATTATAGAAATCTGTATATTGAAATATACGTCTGTTGTACTGATGCACGTTCAGGTACCCAGTACCAGACTGTCACATACTGGTGTTATGGTTATATGTCCACAAACCTTTCTCCACATATTGTATGTTAGTGGGTGTTGATGTACAGTAGGGTATCAGGCACAGCAGTGTCACTTCTGATTATGAGGTTGTTTCAAAGATCTCAGCAACATTACCGTTGTAATATATTCCCCAGTCTTCAGAATAGCATAAAGAGCACTTCTCATTTGTCCTTATGGTAATCCATGCATGAGCAGGGGAAATTTGTGTGCAGAGTAAATATATTTTCCATAAATGCTAAATGGATCTGTCTCTTGCATTAATGGAATAAACTTCACTACAATTTTTCCATGCCCTATGTAGCAGACCAATATGGGGAGTAATGAGGCATTTGAGATTTAACTTCGATTTTTGTTAATGAGAAATTAATGGTTGACATTAAAAAAGATGTCTGCTCATTTTAAGCATTTTAAAACTGCTTATATTTAACATCTAACTTGCCCATAATGTATTTCATAAAAGTGTGAACACAACAAAGACAACACAAACAAAGTTTAGGTGAGTGTTCAGTTACTTGCAATTAATTGCACTCATTTTAATTTTTTGTGATAAATCGTTGTAATAGCTCCTGACCTGTTTAACTAGCATGAAGATGTTGCTGATGGAGATGACAGAGCATAAGGGCGTTTGCTGTAAATGTAAATCAGTGCACGAGCAGGGTAAATTTGCGTGTAGAGCAAGCACGATTTGCATTAAAGCTGATTAAATGCATGGAATTTCTGCACTTTACTACAAGCAGTGAATTAACACTATTACAACTATATTAAGTAAACTATTAAACCTGAATGAACACCTTAGTTGCTAAATAAAAACAAACAAACAACCAAAAAAAAAACCCACAAATACATAAATAACTAAATTCAGAGACGTTTGTTCGGGATCTGTTTTCTTTTTATTACTGCATGAATTTTCAAAATCTTCCAGTTTATGCATTTTCAACAAAAGCAATAAGCAAACAGAAAGGTAATTTGCATATTTGTATGTTTCAAATCTCTAAGCATTACGCAAAACCGTTTCCTGGAGTTTGCCCACTCGGAAAGCCTCCTCCGTGAAAGTACGAGAGAGCATCAAGTAACGTCCGTGTCAAAGACACTTCGGAAGTCACCATCATTGTTGCACTTTCAGAGAGGTCAACAAACAGAGACGAACAAACTGTTGAGGGAAAAAAAATTACATGAGAGAGAGAGAGAGAGAGAGAGTCGGAATGTGAAATCAGTAATAAATTCTTACGCCATGATTTACACGCTCAAATATTTCATGTCACTCACACCCACGTCACGTTTCATCTCACTCTGCCCTCAAATTATATAGAAAATGTTATGTCTATTCCGTACCAACATTATTATAAACGCCAACAGTATCGGTATTGCACTGTATAGCGAATTCGCCAGTAGGGGTGGCTACTAGTGTTTGCTATAGTAATAAAGTTTATCAGTGGGTATCAACTAGCATTGACAATAAATCGGTTTTCTTGTCACTGAAATGAAACATCCTGGAGGGAGATATGGCAGAAAGTGAGCAGCGCTTCTGATTTACTGATCGACTGATTTACTGATCTAGCAGTTTAGGTTTATCATACTGAAATCATTTATACTTCTTCCCCATAACTAAATGAAGAAGTTTTGTTACCTCCAACTTTGCCGCAGGTTCATTTGAGGGCATTCTCAATGGCGCTCACAATCTTGGCAATCTTCTGATCGTTGTCAACAAAGCCGTCCCCGTTCTGTCAAAAGCAGGCGTGTTTTACATGATGTTGAGGAAACATATTGCAGAATTAGAGTATCTTCACAGTATGTTTATAAACGGCGATATAGTGCACTGCAAATAGTGCACTGACATTTATTATGTTATCATACCACCACATTTGCCTTCTTTTCTTCATGTTATTGGGCTATTTGTTTCCATCAGTTATGATTATGTTAATCTTTGATAATATATTTTTTATATTATATCAGCTATGATACATTAAATCACTTTATTCTTTTTATCTGCAAAACACTGTATGGTAAATTAGCCTGTTCTGTAAAACCCTCTTAAAGCAATTGCACTGTACATCATACAAAGATCTTCTCACTGATTCTCTTTAACTTGAATCTGGATGGTGGTTGTCACTCCAGAGGATGACCCTGCCCACTTCTACAGTGCACAAGGTTTTCGTTAAGGACGGAAATGATGCAAATGAGGAAACAATGGAAATGACTCGTGACCTTTACCTGACAGTCACCAGATCTCCATTCAGCAGAACAAAATGCTGGGGTGTGTTTGATGTTGTGGTGTATATGTACAAAATAGCAAACTGAATAATCCTCACCTTCTTCGAGTGGATGAGCACACCATTCACCTGCACCTCAAACCACCCAGTGGTTGTAGGAGTGCTCTCACTCGTCTTTGGGACAAGGAGGGAAAAAAAAGCAGTCAAAGGAGTCATTCTATACATTACATTACAAATCTAGTATTCTGCATTTAGGTTAATTAAATAATAAATTTTTAATAATCAAAGTACAACATGACACACTTTTAAGCCATTTATAGTTACAGTAACTATCTGGTGGAAGTTCTGTGAAACTAATTGCAGCTATAGACAGGAAGTGCTGAAATCTTTTCTGCTGACACTGGAGACTCCTTCCAAATTCTTTTTATTATAAAATGAACAAATTAACCAGCACCTGCTGCCCAATTATAATAATAGTTTGTTAGGGAGACATGACTATTTACCAAATACCACGAGTGTCTAATCTTATCCGGCAGGTTTTATTTCTGTCAAGCAGGAGCCACACGTGAAACCTCCTGTTTAATTAATTGTTCTTGACTTTCAGTAGTGTCAGGTGCTCGGTTGGAATGAAAACACCTCTATCTGATACATGCTCTCATTGGCTGTTTAGTCAAACACCGTCTGCTTCATGAGGACAGTAACCGGACAACATAAACAGGTTTGTATACATAATAAACCAGCAGCTCATTAGCAAATACTGTATTGTCATGGGCTGTAGCTGTTCTCAATAGAGCCTGAGGTATAAGAAGAAGGTGTAGTATTACAGTAGTGCTTTTTTTTTCCACAAGCCCATTTCTAAGAACCACACCCTATTGCATTATCTAATGTATTTGTCATAATCGCGTCTGAAATCTAACAATGCTTTTTCGAAACAATTTCAAGAATTGAAATGTGTGGTTTTCTAGATATGCATGTCATGGTTTGTAAGGAGTAGGGTGACATCCAGAAAAAACTAATAATAAACTTACGATCTCAAGGTCGCCTGTAAATTCATCCTCAAGCAACGTCTTGAGCTTGGTGAACTGTAAAACAAACAAATGCCAAAGACAACCGTGACTTTTAAGATTAAGAGAAAAATGAAGTATAACTTGAGATACAGAACCATGTCTTGTTAAAAAAAATAAATAAATAAACATACCTTGGGCTTGTACCCTCATCCACCACTGAAGAAAAAAAAATATGATACAATTGATGTTATTTGTCCTACTTAAAAACAAAAACAAAAACAACATATATTTAAAATTGGAACTTTAAATTGTATGACAAACCATTGCTGATAATGTCTATACTGTTATCTCTACACCTCAGTGAATTTATTTTTCTCTGGTTAAACGCCGTGCGATTGTCACGTGACTGTCACACAAGCGCTATAGCTTCTCAGAGGAATAAAAAAATACAGGACACCACCCAAAAATTAACACTATAATTACTAAACACACTTCACGTGTTATACGATGGAGTTTTTGTTTTCTAAAAACGTCTCAAAACATCTTCCTCAGCATCAAACGCTCAAGAAATCCCAAAGATTCGATCTCAAATTAATCCATACGTCACACCTAAGGCACTATATAGTGTGCACGCGTCATTATTCCAGAACGTACGAAGCGCACAGATGTAGGACGTAGAGTGTAATTTGGAATACAGTAATATATTTGTTGAGTGGACCTCGATAAAACAAACCGACTGCAAAGTCCCGTGATTACTATGCAGTCAATAAGGATTCACGCAAATGTAAACACTTTCATATAAATAGACTGTTTTTAACATTTATTTTGGGTTTTCTTCCCAATCGTCACGCGCTTTGTGTTGATGTCGGCTAGCTATGTGATAGCACATTAAAGCAGAGTTCAATAAACCTAAACAGCCCCTGTATCTAAGTACAGGTTTATATGTACATATATGGTGTATCTATTAATAACACTGTGGTGGACCTACCAGTAAATGACATGTATTTTCACTCCCATTTCGGCAGTTGTAGCGGCTCTTGTCTGGATTAAACAGTGACTGCAGGCAGCAGATTTACTGATGTAGTGAGATCCCGATTTCAAGGCAGGACTGATGCGTTTTGATGGTATTTCCTTGATTATAATCCGAGAGGCTAGGCGGAGCAAACACAAAAACATCGCGCTCGACCACAGAGCGGCGCAATAACAAGCAAGAAGCGCAACTCATCTCAACTTCCTGGACACCCTTCTGTCACTTATTTATTTCAAGACAGCAAACGTGCCTAAATCTTTATTTTAAAAATGCACTCATGAAAGGAGTCTGTAAATTCAAACTGTACAAACACCTGTCTTAATGTTTTTAAAATTTTGGAGTTAGTTGTGCAAGTCTCTTGTCTTTACTGCCAGTATAGTCTGTTTGTATTATTGCTGTGCAGCTTTCTACAAGTTATTATTCTTTCAAACAACCTGTTGTGTATTGTGAAGATCGAAAATCTTGAAGCTTGTCTATGTGCTGTGAAGTGAAGTATAGTGTGTGTCAGAGAGAAAGCATATATATTTTCTGTCTGTATATTTTCTGTTTTCTATTGTTTGTTATTTCACTGCTTTATATTAAATGCTAATCTTTTTATACGCATCGTTGTTGTGGTGCATTCAATGCCACGGTAAAAAAAAGAAAAAAAGTCGTGGACCAATACAAAGCAATGTGAGGCTGGACGTCATTCAATGAAACCAAACATGACGAAGTCACAAAAGTCAGACCGGCATCTCATCTAGCCGGTTTATTAAACCAGCACTCAGTCTTATTATTGTGTCTGACAACATTACTGGTTGTAGTGTAACTCAGTCATGCTTTGTGACATGCTTGCTGACATTAAACATTGAAAACTCATGCCATTTGAGTTACACTTAATTGGATTTACAATTGTCACGTGGAACACAGGGACAGAAGCAGGCTGAGGACACAGCTACAGGTTGGCTTGTATTTTATTAAACTCTAACAGGTAATTCCATGGGGTTTGGAGTTATCTGTAAACAACAGACAATAAATAAATGCACACATACACACAAATATATATACATACATATGCTTTGAAATGTCTCTCTCTCTCTCTCTCTCTCTCTCTCTCTCTCTGTCTATCTATCTATCTATCTATCACACACACACTATAATTCTGTGGCTGTATTTGCGTGAACCTATACTTCACACATACAAGGGTTTAAATAGCTGCAGAAACTGTTGCTTGGGATGACTTTGTGTTAGTACATGTTTTCTTGCTTAATTAAAAAAATAGGAAAAGTATACAGTTCAGTAAATAAAATAAAATTACAAAACTAAGATACTAAGGTACTAAGATCCAAATAAATGTCTGCAAAATCTAAAAAGAATAATTGAATCCTTGTTTATCTTTTTTTTTCCTTAAATTTTACATAACTGTTATCGACCCTCTCAAACCCCATGAAGTTTCATTATATTTTTTTTTTAATGACATGAGGATGTCATTAAAATGTTAATTTGCTAATGTTAATTAAGCTGTTAGTTATTAATATTTTATTATTGTAGTAATAAGCTTATTGATCTGCTGAGTCACATGAAAGTAACATAACATTCGTCTAACTATGAAATTAATAAAATTAGGAAATATGACGTTTTACACGCTTTTATAATATTTTTTAGATGTGTAGAAAGAATAAATATTTGAGAATTTCTTAAGAATATTTAAGAATTGATGTACTGTAGGATTTTTCTATAAAATATCTGATTACATCAATTTATCTTTTCCTAAAAGTGCAGTGGAATATTTTATAAGTTAGACACTGAGAAAAGTTGATTTTAATTCTGTTAAACGCAAGTATATCTTGATGAGTCGTTGTTCATCTGCTTAAAGTAGCATTAGAATTTGCAGACAAAGCTTCTACATTTCCACACTCGTGTTCCCTGTGCTCTGCACTCGACTTCTTGTGTCTCCTTTTAGACGGCGGCACCAGTTCAGCAGGGAGCTTGGATGGAAGCCCGAAGCCTTCTAACTTCACCTCGATAAGGTGGCTGGCCAAAGCAAACTCTTCGTCATCAAGCATGCCATCTCCGTCCATATCGGACAGCTTCCAAATCCGGTTCAGGACCGAGTTGGGAAGCCGAGTGGTGGTCATCCAGTCCTTCACTTTCAATCCGCTGAGCTTGCCATCCTGAGGAGACAGGTTGTAGAAGATCTCGTCGTATTTTGGTTTGTCTTTGGAGACCACCCACGTTTCTTCAGGGAACTCCTCATGCTCTCCGTTGGGGCCTGAATAATAGAAGGGGTTCCCTTCGAAAAACGGGCCTCTGTTTATTTCTATAAAAGGTCCGCCTTGAACCCCGAGTTGCTCACCTGCAGCGAGTTCCTCTTGGCGCAGGAGTGGCATCAATTTGGCGATGTCGTTCGTCAGGAGCTCATCCAGACCTGCTATGAGTTTGGGTTTGAGGGATTTAAACTTGGTGAAGTCACAATCCATGAGACGCTCCTGCAAGAAAGAAGTCAGCCATTAATGTCAGAAAGCAGAATCTCTTACAGTTCGAATCACATCCCAACACAGCAGATAAGAGACCAAATGAACTTGAACCGAAACAAACCTGCATCTTTGCACAATCAGGAAAATCTCCAGCTGAGATCTGATGCCGCTGTTGGATCCTCGCGAAAACGACCGGCAGATCATAAATCAGGTCACGTTTTTTGTTATCTCGACGAAACAAGGGCATTTCCTCTTTTAGAAAGCTAACAATGTAAGCATGGGTCTGGAATGAGAAGAAGACAGAAACATAAGCTTCAATAACACTATCTGTTTCCTATATACAGGGTCTTCAGGAATCTGGAGTCTGTCCCAGTGGACAAGGGGAACAAGGCAAGGAGGGGACATCCTGGACGAGGTGCAGGTACATCACAGGGCACAATCACAATCACAAACTCACACTACGTACCATTAGAAATGTCAATCAACCTACAGAGCATGTGTTTTAGACAGGGGGAAGAAACCAGAGTCGACCAGTTGAGGAGGATTCAAATTCCTGTTCTTGGATCTTCTCAGTCTGTTGCTCAACCACATCAAGTTTTGATGTTCCGAGCTTTCTGAGATGCTTTTCTGAGCGATTATTCAAGATGTTACATTCTTCCGGGCCGACCAGACAAAATTCTCGGTTAACAACACAGGGTTCCAAATTACAATTTGATCAGGTTCGAACCTGAAACCGGAGATGAATGACAACATTCGGCTTTACTCTGATTGTACAGAATAATAAGTCAAACCGGTTTAGACATGAGGAAACATGAGCATGTGTAAAGTTTATGTAAACTGACAATTAACCAGGGGCCATGTATTCACTATGTTTCCTCCAAATCATGTCAAATCACACTTACACAATTCTTCTGTGTATTCATTCACGTCTCATTCAAAATAAGATCGAATTTCATTATCATTCCTCGTTTTATGTTAAAAGAAGTGCTTCACTTGAGGTGAACAGTGAACAGTGTTTCTATGTTGAGTATTTTCCTACTCTGAGGCTTTTGTTTGCTGTCTCAATGGTCTCTAGAGAGTTTAGACATGTTCCTTAGTAACGATGACACAACATGTTTTTCAAAGACTTAATTAAAAAAAAAAAAACTTTTTTGGTGTGTCACTTAGCTCAACATCTATACAGTGAGATATGAATATAAAAGAAAATAAATAAATAAATAAATAATTCTCACCCGTATGAGTCGTGCCCTCTTTACCAAGTCGTTAAGTTTTCTTAAGGCAGAATTTCGAGGCAGGTTCTGGATCTCGTTAAACAGATCTTCTTCCTCTCGCGCAAACAGCACGCGGTTCTCGGATGTCCTCAACGGCGACGACCAAAAAGATCCGATGTAGACCCTAAGGACTTCCGGAGTGCATATGACTTTACCCAGTGACCACATCAGGGCACCGTAAACCCGCATGAGTTGCTGCGAGTCCACCATGTCGGCCTTGTTGAGCAGCACGCGCAACTTGTCTTCGTATCCTCGTAGAGCTACGATGGAGCGAGAGAATTCATCCGAGAGCTCCAGTTTGTGGGCATCACACAGAAGGATGATGAGGTCCACATGCTCAGCGAACCAGCGCAAGACTGCGGGGAAATCATAGCCTGTGGAAAGGAAGTGATTAGCCTCAAGGTGTGATTGACAAGAAGATCTAGCATGTAAAGTTAATTTTTGTGAATAAGGAGGTAGAGGAACCTCTGAGGTCATCACAGGTTTTGTTCAAACTGCTTTCTTGTGTAACAGATTGATTTGTTCTCTATCAGCTTCTAAACAACATAAAAAGTTAAACACAGGGTTGATGTGACCTGATGTTTAACAGAATCCCTGAGGTAGATTTTTTTCATCTAAGTGGTTTGTTTCTTTTATACCGCAACAAATTGCCAATGTTAACAATATGTAATTACAGACCATCATGCACTTTTTATCTGTTACTGATTACAATAAATTGTCTGTTGTTAGTGAAGGAAGTGAGTTCTTGGTATTATTTACATTACAGTAGCTTTAAACAGCTGTTTACATTGATAGTGGGTTAGATTTAGTCATCAGACATGAATCGAGGACAAACATCATGATGATTTCATATGACATGTCCCATCCCAAATCTGCAGAAAAACCAAGCTAATTTAGAAAAATCGCAAGACTTGATTTGGCCTTTGATTCAATTTGCAAAATCCTGTTGGGATCGATTAATAAGCTGAGCGATTACGCGGGGGACTTCAGCATAATGCTGCACCTCAAAAACGTGCACAGTTTAAGAAATAATCGCGGAACAAATGATTCCAGCCTCCATTTGTGTTCCTAATTGAGTACTATGTCAAACGTCTGTAGTTTCTTGCCTCTGCTCATTCTTTTCTTAGTGCTGGACAAAATTCCTGGTGTGTCAATAATGCTGAGGCTTTCCAAGACCTGGTTTGGAAAATGCACACACTGGAACCTACAGGGACACAAAAAAAAGGTTTCTGAACATTCATCCTTCAAACGTGTAACCATGATCAGATATTTTTCCCAATTCAACACTTTTTTCCTGTCTTGCTCTCTTTCATTTCCATGACACGATTTGGCGGCGCTCAGACGTTTCACGTGCCAAAGATGATGATGATGATGATTACCCACCCTTTCTCAGGAGTCTGCATACATGGCCACTACTTCTGTTTCAAATTAACAACTACCAGATCTATCTCTGAAACACTCATCTCTACATCCTACTGGTTTCTTCTGTCACTCACCGGTTGAGGAAGGTGTTGCCAAAGTAGTTGAGCTTGCGGAAAGGTTTGTTGGGGTCCATAACAAGAGCGTTTCCTGGGATCACCCCCTCAACATTGCGGTGCATCAAAGCGGTGAAACAGTCGGTTGTAGGTTCAGGCCCAGTTCTCCCTCCTGGGTAGTCTTGTTCAAGAAGATACCTGAAAAATGTAGATTGTTTTATGTGCATTTCCATAATTAAAATTTTTTTTGTGACATCTATTTAAAAAAAACATCTATGAAGACATCTCTCCAGGGTCTGAAAGGCTGTTACAAAACCTTGAAAATGGTGTCTACTCCCAAAACACTTACCATGTCACCTACAACTTAACTGCGGTTGCCAGATAATTCAGAATATGTACTGAACAATTACAGTATCATGTTTTTTCTTAGGATGAAGAACTACGTAATACATTTAAGGGATAAAGTGATTAAACGAGATATGTTTGAGCATCAGATGGTGAGAGAGCTGAGATCTGTTGTATTCCTTAGTGCATATAAGCTGCGTGTATGTATGTAAAGACTTTCACACGAACAGTTTAGTCAGAAACAGAGCATTGTTTGTATGATACATTGGTACTGTAAATGCTGTTGTGATTCACCTGATGAAAGTCGTCTTTCCCGTCGAACACTGACCCACCAGGAGTATCATGGGCTTATTGTCAAAGTCCGCATCTTCCAGACTGGGAGAGTGAAAGTCTGAGAAGCCGTAATACTTCTCCAGAGGAAGTAGCTTCTGCCGGTAGAGAAACTTCAAACCCTCAGTGACTGTCTGGACTTCTTTGAGAGACTTCACGCCCTTGTTCTTAACTTTTTTGGAAGCCATCGAGTCTGTAAAGCTGATACGATAATGATGTCCGAGTATTTAGACATGAACAAAATGATCATATATCAAGGGAATTGTAATCCAGGCTGACACTGATCCGTTATTTTAGATAGAACTAATACTCTGCAGGTGCTAGATAAAAAATAAAAAAAAGCCAAACATATCACATGACGATTGAGTAACACAGAGCTGTCCAAGGGTTACAGCTGCACTGGCGGTTTCGCATCGATGTTAAAGATCACCTGCATATTACATTTATATAGTGATAAAATTCATACAATATATACATGAACAGAAAGGGTCTGGCTGAGACCAGAGGTGTGCATCACGACCCGGATCCTGTGGGACTTTAAAATACACGAGTATAAGGTTTTTCCTTTCAAGCTGTCAGAGATGAAGCTTGAGCTATACACAAGGTCTAGGTTTGTGTACAACCTTCGTATCATCCTTAGTATCTGCCTGGTCAGGATCTAGTGTTTAAATTGGGGCTGCTGCTTGGTTATAAAAATGTATTTTTTAAAAAAAAATCACTTGAATGAAAAAAATTCAGTATTGCAGGCCGGATTATTAAAATATTTCTTCAGGTTTAGACCACACGCACTTTAATACGGCTTTACACGTATGTTTCGTAAACTTTTAGATCTTAACAACCTTCTCAGGTTGTATGACCTGGGAGGTGTTTTCAAAAAGCTCCATTATTTGAATATTACAAAACTGCACTGTTTGACCCTGAAACATTCTGCTCTCAAATGTTCCCTGTAGAACACATGGGACTCGCCCATTACAGACTTGTACACTGAGCAGTCTCTGATTCGTCATGGGACAAATACATTTGAATGCACTTGGGTGGAGAGAGGAAATATGGAGTAAATATGGCAATATTTTACTGATTAACTATGATTTTTAAAAAACATCTTCCATTTCTATATGAGTTAGTACAGAAAAATCATGCAAAGAAAAACTACCTATGATGCTACACTAAGCTGCAAGACTGTATGCAGGTGATTGGTGCATTAAAAGATAAAAATTTTCATATTAAGTATCAAGAAAATGCATATTAATTTTCCTTTTCTTGGAAATAAATAGAAATAATTTCCTCTCATCCATGCTGTATATGTGTATAAAGAGAAGTAAAACAGCAGTAATGGAAATTCTTACCTCTTGTTTGAAAACTGAGACTACTGAAAAAAAAAGTTCAGCTGTGATACTTTGACACTCTGTCCTTCTACTCTTCACCCTTTGGCACAATTTTACCAACTGTTCTGTGTCTAGATTTGAATCTTCCTAACATTTACATTTTTTCTTGCTGAAGATTAATAAATGACAGTGAAAACAGTCTCTTTGTTTTATCCTTTGCTTTTATCCCGGGATGAGCTGGGTTGAGAAACTTGGAGGTTTCTAGTGTGTTCGGCTCCTCCAGATGTTGCTGTTGGGTGGGGTGTTGGACCATTGGCAAGCTGTAAAAAAAAAAAAAAAAAACCCAGAGAATGAGAGAAATTTATTGTGCAATCACGTTAAACTGACAGTGCTTAGCAGTTTTAAACTGCAAACTTTTGGTGGTGCAACACTGCACTGTACAAGATAATAATGTGAAATATATCCTGTTACGTTAATGTCCTGTTGCTAATGTTACCATAAAACACATGTACATATAATATTTTATATCAATGTGACAAGAATATACACGGATCAGCCCAATAACATTAAAACCAATGAATCTTGAAAACTGGTTACTGGTTTCTCACTCTGATGCTGCTGCATTGTTTTGTAATTTGTCTGGTTTATTAACTACTTAAGAAATCTGGAGAGCAAACTAAAACTATATAAATGTAAAAATTGTAATTGTTGGTGAGATTTTGTGATATTAAAGGAATAAAATGCTTTGAGATGGATATGAGACACACGACTGCTCTGGTGTGAATTCTTTATCCTATATAATATAAACAGTATAATATATTATTCTTTACTTCAAGCACTGCTAGAAAATAAAACTGCCTCAGAAATTACCTTTGATATTTAGAAAATCTAATCCCAAATCAATGTTTATATCAGCAAAATCCATTGAAAGGGATAAGTACATGGATAAATTTATTTATATGAATTCTAACAAATCTACCCTACCCTGTAGTTTTGCAAATTATTTTATCTCTTATCTATTATGCCTTGAAATGTGCTTTTGTGATAAATTCAACGCAGTGCCAGCTTCAGACATAATCTGTCTTTTTTTTAAAGACGAATTATCTTAACTAATTTAATCTTCGCAAAAGTACAAACTTACATTAATTACCTTTCAACCCCAGTTCTTCTGGGTTTCTATATTCAGTCGTCGTTTCTAAGCGGTTTAATGAAAAAACGCACTTCTGTACTAAAGTTAGCAAACTAACTGGACTAAAATAGTACATGGCGCTCGGTTTACATACTGTTTAGTATGCTAGTATGGTAGTGCGGGAGTGCTGATTTACTTTTTTAAGCGTTCTCTCTGCTCATATTTGGGATCTTGATCGGTTTTGAAGGTGGGTATACAATTCAGTGCTGTAGATATGTTTTGCTGTAGATATGTTTTAGCAATCTTTTACGACATAATATTAAAAACATATTTATTACTTTATATTTACCTTTCTTACTAGTCCAAGTGTGACTGTAAAACGGTAAGCTAACTCCATGCAGCTAACAGCGTTAGCTTAAAGCATCTTCATGTCCACACAGCAATGAATATTCTGCCTAATAAAGTTTAATAAAAGTGTAATATATTATTTATTTTAAAGTGATCTTAAATAACTATATTGATACTAATCGATACATGCGTATTAAAGGTGCAGTACATTGTGTTTCAGAAACATGGCTGAAAATGAAGTGACTAGGAGTCATCATGCGATTATGGAGGTCATGGAGCCTTTCGATATGAATCTGTCCCTGTTGTCTGAAACTGAAAACCTCCCAGATGATGTGATTTTAATTAGTCCCTTAACCCCACCACTAGTCTCCCTTCCAGCTCTGGAGAAACATCAGCTGTGGATGGACACAGAGTGTGAAGAAAGCAGTAACACTGGTAAGATTTTACAAGTTTAGGAGTGTACAGGTGAGTACAGTACAATCCTGTCTTAAATTAAAAGTGCAATCGTCAACAGTTTTCAATTTCTTACTAATAAGTAATTTGGAAGATTATGTAGAAATGATAAAAAAGACAATTTTTAATTTTTTTTGATTAACCTGAAAAAGAATTCCTCTTTCTGGAACAGAATTTGGTCAGCTTTGTCATTCGATAAACATGACATCATTATAAGGAGAGTTTGCATAATAAGGAGGGGGGCAATGAGTTCGATCCCCAGTACTGCCAAGCTGCCATTGTTGGGCATCAGCCCTTAAGACTCCTTGCTCCAGGGGTGTTGTATCATAGCCAGTCCTGTGCTCTGACCCCAACCTCCTCAGTTGGGATGTGTGAAGAAAAGAATTTCTCTATGATTTGATGTAAAATGCATTTATGGGGATAATAAAGGCTTCTATGCCCCATTTCATTCATGGTTATAGAGCTGTAGTAATTTAACTTGGATGTCCCAGTAAGTGAAGTCATGACAGATGGTAACTCTAATCAGCCACCTAACTGTAGTTAAACTGCCATAAGTTTTGGGGCAGTGTTTTGTGGACATGGATGGGAAATGTGGGTGGGTATAATTGATAAAATTGGGTATAAAATAATAAAAATTGATTCTTTTATGACTCCACTTATTAAACTGTAAGAAAACTTTCGTTTTGTTTACAAAGCTTACCTAATGCACCTTTAACAACATGCATCTCAGTATGTATCATGAAAATGTGATCTTCAGTTGTGAAATTTAGAATACTGCACAAATCTGTATCGAACACTACCGCTTATGTTCAAGCAAAGAGTTTCCACACCAAATATTAAC
>JAOTRN010000030.1:9346365-9363280 GCA_028566695.1 Bagroides melapterus
GTAGGGAATGGTCTTGTACATAATAATGCAGACATCATAAACTTATAGAACAAAATTTGTACTACAGATAATATGGTACCTAAGACTTTTGCACAGTACTGTACTTTCCAAATGTTCCTGTGTTTTCAGTGTTTTCTTTACAACATTATTTGTTAATTTGATGATAATGTATAAAAATTCGTGAGATGAAATATGATGGAATAATGCAGCTAGCTATCTGTATATATTTAAAAAGTGTTTCAGTGTTTTTGGAGAGAACATTCACAACAATCACTGACTGTACCATTCATCTCTCACCTTCTGTCTGTATCACGTGGAAACGAATCAGAGGAACCTTTTTCAGTGGAGTCTTCTGACAGCATAAGAGTAAAAGATCCCCTGTTTGGAAGCCAGCTCATTCCTCCAGAGTTAAGGCAGAGGGGCAAAGCCAAGACACGCAAGTGTTCAGAGTGCATTAAAGTATTCAGGACCACATGTGCTCTCAGTAAGCACATGCTAACTCACCAACCAGAGCGATCTCATGTCTGTAATGTTTGCCAGAAAGGGTTTAAATGCCCTGATCACCTGTAAGTACAACTTACTATCATGTAAAGCTAAAAAAAATAATCTGAGCATTTAACACATCACTACCATTCTGTCATTCTCTATAGAACAAGCCACATGTTGACTCACCAGAAGACGAAGACTTATCGTTGCTCTCATCCTGGCTGCACAAAGATGTATTGTGGCTACCGCTCACTTAAACGCCATTGTGCCACACAGCATGGTAAATACCTCCTCCCTCCAACCTCCCAGGCCTGCACCATTAACACCAAAACATGCCCACCTCATTTGGAACCTCCAAAGCATTCTGCAGTGAACGATAATACATCGACCTCAGCTGACTACCTTTCTTCATTCCCTCCACTCAAACCTCAATCTATCTTTCAATTCGAGGGTTACACCAGCTCTGGAACAAGTGACAACAAGTATATTCTGGCAGGAAATCTCAGCTTGAGCCACAACCCTGAGGACCCCACACTGTCCCAGATGGAGCTTCCTGTGATATCACAGTCATGGACGCTAGCAGCAGATGGTGCTTCCTGCAGTTTGAAGCGTGTAGTTGACTTGTCAGCATCTCATAGTATGGTGTTGTCTAATCGGTGGGCACCAACCTCCAGTCTTGGGGGTAGTACGGTGGACACAGTAGAACTAGAAGCTGAACGTACTTGGGAACATAACTTGAATTTTTTAGTGTTTCAAACATGGAAAGAGGCATCATCATACCAACCTAACAAGGAAGGAACTGCCACTGGAATGGGGAGTCAGCCATCTTCAGTTTGCCCCAGAAAGAATCAACCCATTTTGTTGAAGCTTGATGTGCCACAGCATGAACCTCAGAATAAGCAGCAGCCTCCTCACATGAGTGGAGAAGCATCATGCTCAGAATCAAACTTCATTGGATCCTCAGCAATCCACATGGAACCCATCATTCCTCCTCTATATCATTCACACAAGTCCAAGACCAAGAAGAGAGTAAATAATAAGATCTTGAAGGCAACCAATATTCCCACCCCTCCTCTACCTTCTCCCAGACCCATTACTAATAGACACCCCAGACCCCGCCCTGTTTACCTCGTTTCACCCAGCCAGGTAGCCATGGCATCCTTTAGTACAGAGAGTTCCCCCTCTGACACGATCAAGGTACTGCTACTGCAAAAACAATGTCATTTGCTCAGTTTACATAGGTAATATTTAGATAGTATATAATAAGCTTCAGAATTATTGGCACCCTTCATGTAAATCAGAACAATAAATGATTTTGCTACTACAAAAGTCTTTTCAAAATTGTTGGCACCATAAGACAACTTGTTTGTATTTTGCCAGGTTTGTGGAGAGCTTTCAGTTTCTTTTCTGTTTGGAGAAAAATCTTTTTTTAACATGTTTGTTCTAAGGTGAAATTTACTGGCTGTATGTTTCAGGTATTCAACCTGAGCTTTGGCTACTGTCTGTGTGAAATGTTTCTGCAAAATTTGTTAATTTTCCTAAAATTGCCACTAATTCTAAGTGTATGTGTATCCTATATCCTATACTGAAAAGAGTGTAAAATTCAGTGTAGTTTTATCTGTCAGTCCACTGCACAGGGAGGAAGTGCTACTGCAGGGACACAACATGGAAGAGAGTCTGGTGAAAGGTCAGGATTTGTGTTTTATAGGGAAAGAATAATTAACAATATGACCTCTGATTTTTTTTAATTCATGGACACAGTATTCTATGAACTACTTTAGAATTAGGAGGAAAGTATCGGGTACCTGAAAAATATTGGTTCATCTAAAAGAAAATTAACTGACCACATTCAGTTGTAAAGCTTTGTTTTGGTTCTTTCTCAGGAAATATCTTAAAAACCCACCAAGCACGCATGCACAGTCCTCGCCTTTACATCCACAAGCTCCGACATCCTTCAACAAGTTGGATCAGCAATTAGTGGAAACAATCTCATCATCAACAAAGGTGATATCTCTTTCTTATTACAATCTTACAGAATCACTCCACAACTCTAATGCAGAGGGCTTTTGTGTGAAAATTTCATCTCTAAAGATTATTCACTTCATGTGAATAATTTCCTGTGACAGGGTGGGAGCCTGGACATGGATGGTGATTGGTACAAGACAGAACAGGAAGTCCAGCTTTCCCCACTAGTCATCCCAGTTTCTGTCCCTGTCTCAAGCAAAGATACAAATACGTTCAACAAAGTCTCCGGACATGAAGTAAAAACTTTCACTTTTACCATAACAATATTGTCATATTCATGTGTTTGGTAGGATTACTCCAATTACCCATTTCCCCTGCTTTATTACTGTATAACACAATATTCATTGATATGGTACTTAAAATTGATATCAGTGATATTTTCATATTTTCTAATTTGGTACATGCTATTTAGATTCTTTTGGTGCAAATTATTGCTTTACCCAGTGCTTCCGTTTGAACCACTGCTACCCAGTTTGCTCAAAACATAGCACTTAAGTGACATCATGCATGGTATTGACTATATTGATAGACTGATAGATCTCCCTGCAGATCGACAAGCAGCAGAACGTCAAAACTCTGTCCAGGAAGTCACGTCATCCTGGTCTTCTTAGGAGCTTGCTCACACCCAACCTGGCAGCAAGAGGTTACCCAAGTCAACTGCGTTCACCTACGTACCTTGCTGACCACCTGCTGAACTTTGATCCACCGCCCTACACTCCCCCTCCCATGCTCAGCCCACTCCGCCCAGGAACAGGGCTCTATTTCAACACTCTACCCCAGTACCAGCCTTGCCTGCCTCCACCTAGGATCTATTCTGCTTGCTTGGGTAGGTGACTAATATCAAAGGTGGCATTTGTGTCTCATTAATGTCAAATTAAAGTATAATTCTGTCTGCTGACTTTTCTCCAGATGGAAAAGATGGGATCTCATTAATATTGGATAATACAGTCTATAGCATCGAACCGTGAGTCACATCTACCATCGCTGATGTATATTTTTGGTCGCCCATCCCCCAACTTGATATTATTGTGCCTTGGGATTTTAATATACAGAAAGATCAACGTGGGTTCACGTTTCCAGGCTGAGATCCCTCCACTGCGCAATCCTTTGTTTATTCTGTATGATGAGCACCCTGCTGAGCTTGTCTGGGCCCCATGGGGAGATCTGAACACTAATCCTGAGAAACAACAAAATGGTCTGTTTCCTCCACACTCAGACTTACAAACTCAAAATGAGTTAATTTACTTCTCAGAGATCTTTTGAGTACCAGTTTAAAGTGTTATCAGCAAAAAAAAATGGCTCATCAGCAGTGTTGAGAACTAATCTGGTATGTGCAATTTTGTGCCAGTTACAAAATTCCTAGACATGTGCTGTTCCAGCGTGCTACCAGGAGGGGGCACAAACACCGAACTTGCACTTCACTGTTTGCATGAAGTTCAAGGAGACATTCTAGTAAGCTTTAATGCAGGCATTGAATTCATGTTAGCCAGCCAGAGGTTGAGTGAACTTCTGTTTTCTTGTGTTGTTTTTTCTTTTTTATGGACCAGGCCGCACTGGATTTGCTCTTAGTTAGAGAAGATTATCTGACTTCCTGTCACCCACTCAGTGACTATCACTACACAGGTACTGAAGTGGAAGTGTCCATACATCCAGTGATTTCACAGTATTTTTTTTAGAGCACTGTAATTCATCTCCCACATCAAACTTTAAACATCAGGGTCTGGCCACTGGACTGCTCAGGAGATGAGAGTCTTCCAGAAAGCTCTTCTCAAACAGACTAAGGATTTTCAGGAAATTCATAAAGCGGTAAGTCCATCAAAAGGCCATACACCTGGCATTACAACTTTCCCACCTAGAGTAATTAATTTGTTTTTGCAGTTGCAAACCAAATCAGTGGCACAGTGTGTGGAGTATTATTACACCATGAAGAAGCTGAAGAAGTTCAAGCAGCGGTGTAGAGGAATAGAAAACACTAATGGAGCTGGAAAAAATACTGTAGGTTTCATATAATTAAGAAATTGATTTATAAATCTTTTTCTGTATGTGTGTAAGTCATCTGTAGTGTAACTAGCATATGACAAATGATTGCTCTTGTTTGAGCTTACTATGAATAAATATTTAAAAGCTTTGGGTTCCAGGATTCCTACAAAGTGAGTGCCACAAACGTGCAGTATGAATATAAAACTGGAGCCAGGAAATCTTTGAACACACCAAAGGCAATGATTGTAGGTCGTTCTAACAAAGCTAGGAGTATGCCTGTGAGGAGTGTGGCAGGTCAGGAACATTTGCAATTCTAGTATATATTTACTGCTGGTGTCTTGAGGTTAATTAGGTACACATTACCTCAGAACATTTGTGTGTTTTTCAGGGGTTTTCAAAAGACACAGCCCTCATATGAAAACCTATCAGGCTCAGGAGTGACAGAGGTTTTTGGAATCAAATGTCTATAGCTTGTCCCAGTAGGGACAGGAGGCAAGGTCAAGGAACAGATATATTTGAGGTTAATTAGAGTCTTGCTAATGTTTGAATGATCTGTCCCCATATAAGCCATCAGAATACCAATCATCTTAATTTTAGAAGTTTATTAAAATATGTTTGAAGGTTTAAAGGTAATGATGTCTGTGTAATAGACAATAACTGAATAGTCATGCTATTGTTAATGTTGTTCAATACCAAGTTCTTCATAGTTTTGGTACAGTATTTTACGTTACAGGGTATTATAAAATATTGTATGCAATCTGAATGATTGTATTTTTTTTTCCTGTTTGGAGTTTTGAGATGTCTAAGTGCCAGCTGAAACACTTCAATTCACCAGCAGCACTTCTGTATCCTTGTCTGAGACTGGAACCCTGTTCCCTGTCTGCTATAACAGATTATATATAACAGGCTATAATAAGTTGTTTTTACACTTAAACAGTTTCAAATGAGCTTTAATTTGACATGCAGTTCATGGATTACACTTTAATAAGCTGTTACATTTAGGGAACCAATACATGTCATTTTGTACATGGAATAAACAATAACTGTTTATGAAATGCATGCATGAACTTGGCAATACTTTGTAATCACATTCAAAGCTTAAGAAATCATCATTTTAATTTAAAGGTACATTTAGGAGTGTACCCTACAAATCAACACATTATCACTTACGAAATATTGAGCAGGCACAGAAAATTTAGCATACCAATGAATACGCTATAATTACAAGACAATGATCATGTCATTCTCCAGAACTCCCAGAGTCCAAACACTAAGAAAGGTAGTGTAATAATTTCCTTATACGGAAGAGGAATCAGCATTATTTCAAATTTGTGTTGACAATTTTTGTGGTCATTCTAAATAAAAGTGTTAGTAGCTGCACAACTATTAAACTGTCAGAAATAGTCGATTCTTATTGACTAATCTTTTTTAACTGACATACTTGTTATACTTAACAAGTTAAAAATAAAAATTGAGAAATTATTGTGTTCAGTACACTTTATATGTTCAAGCACTTTGAGAGTGCAAGAGAACCTTTCTTCATTTATTATCATAGGAAACTAAAGTCTGATACAGACTGTCTCTACTTTGGTTCCCACTCAGACCACTGTTATGGTCACTCTCTCGATGTCCTGAAAGACCACCCTTTAGCTGCTCTACATAATCGCAGTTCTGATGAAGAAACAATACTTGGTCAAGATATTCTGGTCCTAGCATAGCTCTCCTGTGGGCCACAGGGGATTCCCGTGGTGCAAAAGCACGATCAGCAGGAATAGCAGTAGCTGGGATTGAAAGATATTTTCTTGCAAGTCGGGCCACTGCGGGAAAGCGGTGCTCTTTGTTACGCCACCAGTGAAGTGGTGAGAGGCTACGTTTGCAAAGAGGCTCTGCTATGTAATTTTCCAGCTGCTGCTGGATTTCAGGCATTCGTTCAGTAGGATCCTCTCCAAGAAGAATGTCGTACATACTTTGAGGTACAGGGCTTATTCGCATTCGGGCAGCGAGTTGGCGATCACATGTCAGTGGAGATGACAGTACAGCCGCTGTTCTTTTACGTCCACCCGTAGCTTTGGAAGGTGAGCCCACAATAATATTTTCATTAATGTGCTCTGGAGAGGAGACAGCTACAAAAGTCTCATTCTGCTGAAGTTCAATGCCGTCACCTTCCTCTGCACATGAGGCACATGACTCAGGGGAATCTAGTGATGCCACTGTGGGAATAGGCAATTGGTCATCCAATCCTAAAACAGCAGGCTCCACTCCTGTCTCATTCTCTCTCACTGCTAAGCCCCTGTCTATATCTTGGTCAACCTCTCTATCATCCGTGTAAGCCTGAACAGATAACAATTCCTTAACCTTGTCATGCAGCTTACTGCGAGCATGTGGGCTTAAAAATCGCATCTCCTTGAACCTTGGGTCCAGGAATGAGGACAGGACTGCAGGACTGTCGAGCAAAGATTCCTCATCAGTCAGTTTCCAGCGCTTCTCCATCCCATTGCGGATCCTTTCCATGATTCCTCTGACCACAGGACAGCTGCACTCAGCCATGTTCTGCCCCAGGATTCGTGACACACCTTGGAGGCATGGCATCAAGGAAGAAATAGAAGCATTGATGTCTTCACTCAGAAAGGAAGCTGCAATTCGTACAGTCCTTAAAACCGGCACCAATTCATGTAATAAACGCCACTGATGGTCAGCCAAATTCGGTGCAGCCTTCTGCTCTTCCAGCACCGAGCTAACCACCCATTTAAGCTCAAGAAGTCTTTCACACATGTCAATGGCTGTGGCCCAGCGGCCTGGGTCATCTAGGACCAGCCGTGCTGCACCTTTGTTGCCAGCTTCTGCTTTCTGATTTAGAGCTGCTGCAGCATTAACATCATGTTGGAAGTGTAGAACGATTCCACGAGCATCTGTAAGTGCCTGTCTGACAGTCTCTACATAAAGTCCTTCTTGGACGCACATTTTAAGAGCTTCCCCTGCACAAAGAAGTGGTTCCCATCCCTCTGGAAGGGACTGCAGGGGAGCATGACTGGGTCCAGGAAATTCCTGTTGATAGTCTTGATCAAGATTCATGCTTCCTTGCCTCCTGCACTCCATACCCCAGGGAGTGTCATAAACAACACAGAACACGTAACTTTCAGGGAGGTGGAATTCTGACAGAACTGCTTTCAATGTGTATGCAAACTTGGCAGTCCCACTGTTCATGGTGTTGCCTTTGTATTCTGGTATTGGACGAGTCTCTAAAACACAGCGGGCCAGTTGCCAGTTAGAGTCAACAAAATGTGCACTAACAGTGAGGTAGAACTGGCCACTTCCTTCGACCCCACAGCCTTCCACAGAACGCCAGTGTTCAGTGCAAATGGCCAGACAGTGGGCAGAAAGGCCTGTTTGAAGATGCTGCTGAAGACATTGCTTGAGAATGTGGTAGCGATGCCACAAAAGGTTCCCAAGCAAAGAAGGTGATGGAACGGGATAATTGGGTTCAAGGCAACTAAGCAAGAGTCTGAATCCCTTCTCTTCTACAACTGAGAAAGGTTGCAGGTCTCTATATACCATCTCCAAAATAAGATCTGTGACAAGTCCTGCCCGCTTATCACTACAACCCCTGGCACCACTGTTGTTGCTGCCACCACTGTTGTTGAGTGTGGTATTAAGCTCATCTGGAGAAAATCTGTAAGATGGTTCTATATCCTGATTAGGAATGGAATTTGCATTTGAAGTGCCAACACCTCCTGCAGAACCAGGAACATATGTAGTGCAGGTGTGTTTTGCCTCACTTGCCTCGGCTGATAGTTCTTCATGGTGCTCCTCTTTGACTATAACGGGTACTACTGGCTGGAACGATCCAGTCGGGACATCCATGGTCACATTAGATGTTGGAAATCTGCCATTAAGTAAAGTGGCTGCAGCAATGTGTTGACGTAATGCTGAGGGGTTGGGGACTTCAGCTGTGTTGGGAGGTGGAACAGCTCCGTCACGAATGCTGTGCTTTCGTCCCAGGTGCTCTCTCATCGAGGTAGTGCTGTTGTGAAAGGACAGCTGCCTCTTGCAATGGTTACATTCAACTCGATGCATGCTAAGCTGGGTGTAGTGGTTCCACACTTTGGATGTGCGACGTTCTGAGAAAGGTAACATGCGATCCATTCTTCTCCTCAAAGTCGATGTGCCGAGACTACCAGGCCGTCTTCGACCTGGGAACTCCATTCGTGTGGCTTTTGTTTTTGGTTTGCTAGAACAGAAACAAAGTGTTAACTGTGTGTAGATTATATAGTCATAGTCTTCACACTTATTACAACCATGACAATTTTAATTTTTACAAAAATTATTCCATCAGAATAGAATGAATGAGTGGTGTTTCATGTATACAGAATGTTGTATGTTAATTCCATACCTAACAGTGGATGTAATAAACAACTGTAGTCTAAAGTTAATTTTAACCCCATGCTTAAATCATGGGGGACACTTATGTTAGTGATAGTCATGTAAAGTCATGTTTTATTGTACGTAACTTTAATGTTCTTCCGGGCTAACGTTACAATATTTAATTCACGTAACAAATCGCGTGCCAATTCCACGTAAAGCGTGCGTCCCTGTGTCACAGTCGAGCACGTATGCGTTTAAATGTGTTTGCAATCACGTTTTAAAATACTGCATTAAAAACAATACCTACAATATGAAGTTTACATCATAGAATTCCAAAACGGCCTCCGTTCACATTTTGCGACCTCTACACTGGAAATGCTTCCCGCGGTTGCTACTAAGAGACCGGTCTAAATTATGTGACGAAGATAAACGTAATATATCCGACATGCGCAGGTATGTTCAAACACGCGTGTGTGTTCGACATATACTTCATACAGCACCTCCAAGCCTATTGGGGTGCTACTATATACATTATAACACTATGAAACTTAAAATTACAAGATCACCCATGAACAGAGTTCTTAATTACGTTTGCTTTGGCTTGCTTTAAGGTGAGCTTTTTTGTGACGGTCCCTGACGATCCACGTCATCTAGAATTTACTTCCGACTCCTGAGTGACGTGTTTGTAACAACAGAGCATATGTGAGTTGTAGAGAGAATAAAGAAGGTTGCACAACCTTCTCAGAGAAACTGAATACGTGACAAAAATGGATTATTCTGGCAAAGAAAAAGAAGCCTTGGCTTTGATCGTTGAAGCTGACAAGAAAATGCAAATGTCGGCATCGTTGTTTGGCAAGTTTTTCGGGTGAGTTGACATTATATTTTCGGGGAATCCTTGAGCATAGTGAACTGGGTTGAAACTGGTTTCTGCTTCTTTTTAATATATCAATAGATTTCAAACCACCGTCATATTGTTTTTATATAAAACAACAACCCTCAGTTAGCATAAAATACCACTGGAAGCATTTGCACTGGTCCATTATTGTATATCCTGCACTAATGTACAGTTTTGTACAATAGAGCCTACAGCACCTGGCAATAAATCTGATTCTGATTCTAGCGGGATTTAGTACTGGTATTAATAAAATTTACAAATATGTACACAAATTAACGGAATTAACGGAGTCATTCATTACAGATTAGGAAAAAGGTACATGAGTTTGAATTAATAGGTTGAATTAATTTTTTTCGCTACTATATCAACATGACACTAGGTGGACTGGTTATTCTTATTTGTTATTTATTCTTATCTGTGCTGTATTCCAGTTTCACACCCAGAGATCCTCAGAAAAGCTCCAGCTCCACCTCACCCCTGAGTAGGATAAATATGAATGAATGGGAAAAATAGTTCCTTTTCCACATCGTTCACTCCACCCTGTTTCTTAAACGCATTCACCCACAGGAAGTTCCGTTATCCTTTTTTAAATTATATCGTGATACTGACTGTTATCCAAACTCTAAAAAGGCAGTTTATATATTTATTTTAAAAAAGTAAATTATTAGAATAACCATAACATCGTCATGTAATTAGAGTGGATGCTAGCTAGTCACACTTTGTTTATTTGGTAATTCTTTTTTTTTTGTCACAATGGCTAAGTGGTGTTAGAATAAAACACTATAGGTTTGTAGTAGGTGTTGAAATTTTCCAGCATTTCTTTTAAAAGATGGATTGTGACCCAAAAAATCTAGTTCTAAACATTTTATTGCTAAAAAATGTTTTGATTATAACTTGGAAACCAACAGTGCTTTATAACTAATATTTCATGTCTGTTTTCTAGGAGCTCTTCTAAAGCAGAGGAAGCCTGTGACTTGTATACGAGGGCTGCCAATATGTTCAAGATGGTCAAGAACTGGCGTGGTATGTTCCTGACAACATCGCCTTATTAACACTGGAGTTGCTTTTAAACATCAAGGATTTCACAACATTTTTTACTTTCAGCTGCAGGAGATGCGTTCTGCAAAGCTGCACGAGTGCACTTGAAAACACAAAGCAAGCACAACGCTGCCGTCAGCTTCATTGACGCTGGCAACGCCTACAAAAAAACAGATCCACAAGGTTAAGAGTTTGCTTCCTTTTTCTGAAAGAGCTGTGATAAGTTTCAGAGGAAGTGTTTAATGTTTCTGCTGTAACTGTATGTCCTTCTTCCCTCAGAGGCCATCAAGTGTCTGAGCCGGGCGATCGACATCTACACTGACATGGTGAGAAACGTCAGCCATGGTGTTGAGCTCCGAATCAGCCTCTAATATTTATCCCACACTTCAGTCTTCCCACACCTCACAATGATGAGCTGATAGTTTGTTCTTTTTTATTTACCCATTTGTTTGTCTTTTTTTTCTTCCTTACCTATTTTCTTCTATACTATTCTTTGTCTGTCTGTCTATTTTATTATAGGTGGGTCTGTGATATTTCCCATACTTAATTCTTGTACCTACTTTCTCAGATTCTGAAAATAATTTTTTTTGTGTGTATATGTGTTTTCATGTGTGCTTTTAAAATATTAAAACTCTCTTGTTGACACACTTATAAAACAAACTCAGCATTGTAAACCACACATCTGAAAATCAGTGAAAAAGTTAGACTAGTTGGATTTATTTTGCTGAGATCATGTTCTTGTCCTCCACAGGGACGTTTCACCATCGCAGCCAAACACCACATCACTGTTGCGGAAATCTATGAGACTGATTTACTGGATGTTAATAAGGTGAGAGATCATTTTTGATTTTTCATCTGAAAGGGAGGAATTAAAGACAAAAATAATTTTAATGCTCTGCTTTTCTTTCCTTCTCTCTCTCTATATATTTTTAAATAATCACAGGCAGTTGCGCATTACGAGCAAGCTGGTGATTACTACAAAGGAGAAGAGTCTACAAGGTATTGTTACGCTTAAAAAAAAAAGCTTTCACTTGAAACACCGTCTAATCTGTTCTTCTCGTCTAGCTCTGCCAACAAGTGCCTTCTTAAAGTCGCTATGTACGCCGCCCAGCTTGAACAGTACCACAAAGCTATACAGCTGTATGAACAGGTCAGTATTTATTAACATCATTAAATCCTACACATGCTTTTGTTGTTGTTTTTGTTGTTGTAATAGAAATGTGTTTCAGATTGGGACCTACTGTATGGACAACACCCTGCTGAAGTACAGCGCTAAGGATCACTACTTCAAAGCAGCACTGTGTCACTTTTGTGTCGATATGCTGAATGCCAAGGTGTCTGTTTTTTTTATCTACTAATTAGCAGGTTGCTAACACTGTGACAGTTTTCTGGTAACTGAAAAAGTCTTACCGGTTTGTTTCTTTCTCATCTAGCTGGCTGTTCAACGATACGAGGAAATGTTTCCTGCCTTCTCAGACTCCAGGGAGTGCAAACTCGTGAAGGTGGGTTTTTATATATATATTTATTGTCTTCGCGTGAGTTTGCAAGTGATGCCATACGACCACTTTTCCATATAGAAACTTCTCGAAGCTCACGAGGAACAAGACGTCGACGCATACACAAACGCTGTAAGTGGAGAATTCAGCAGCGTGCCAGTGTACATATTAAAAGCGTATAGTTTTCATCGTACAATCGGGTTCACGGACCGTTCTGTTTTTGCTTTTAGGTGAAGGAGTTTGACTCGATCACACGGCTGGATCAGTGGTACACCACTATGTTGCTGAGGATCAAAAAGAGCATTCAAGAAGACGAGAGCGATCTCCGCTAACACTGCGCGTAATCCTCTGACTCATGATGTCAACCTTCATCATTGTCGACTCGTTCATCAGCGTTTTTCCAATGGGGCGATTCCTCAATTCCTCGTTACCTTTACGTTGATGAACTGTTTGTGATTTCATGTAGAACAGCGCTGACTGATTTTATTTATTTTATTTTATTTTGTGATCGATGCCAAATTCTGTATTCCGCCGTCCTTAGATGACGAATCACCAGTTGTTTTTTTGTTACTCAGATCATTAGATGCTGCTTGCTAATTTTCACTGGTTTTAAATGTCTGTTTCATCTTGTATTTAATATCTTCAGCACGTTGTTTAGGAGTCGTTGAAAAGAGTGTGTCGCACGTAAAAGGTTTTTTAATACACCTAGCATTCCATCCGGTTCAAAGTTGAATCGCAGAAGCACTCGTTTTGGATCCTGTCCTTGTCTGATTGTTACCTCACACCGCTATGAAGCTGCACAGCATTTCCTTTTTATTTTTAATTTTCACAAATCATTTTAATTTATTTGTTTATTTAAAGTTCAGTTCTGGCTACAGTATGTACAAGACAGATGACTGAAATTAAAGAATGAAAGGAAACATGGCATGAAGTTTGAACCTGGCTTGTAACTCCTTGGGCTTCTTTCTCCCAAAATGAACCAGTTAATAAAAAAAAATATGTCCAGTCCTTTGGTCTTTTTATGTTTTCTTCATGAATGCCTCATCCATAATTTTCATACTATACATAAACATGACAGGTTGAGCTGTTATAGAAAACAAATGAACAATTATCTGATTATTTTTTCCAGTTAAAGAACGACTGAAAGTTTATCCAGTTATAGTTCTATATCCACATCACTCATATTACATCAGCTATAAACCTTAATTCTTTTACCAACCTCCATTTTCTGAAAAGGTACAGTGTCATGACACTGGGGGCTCCTTCCAAAAATCTGAAATTACGTTTATTGAGCATTAATTCCATGGAATTATTTCCAAAATTCCATGCTTTTGTAAAATATAACTAACTTTATTGGTTGTTTCCTTACACAATCTATCTTCTGGTTAAATCAGAATCGATCACTATAATAATAATTTTAGTTTACTGTGTGCCATTTAGTTTTCCTCTTCTTCCTCTTCCTCGGCATCCATTGCATCGTTACCCTCCAGCGCAGCCTGCTGCTCCTCTTGAGCTTCCCTCAGAGCCTCTTCCTCCTGAACACTGGGGTCCACTGCCTCTGTAATCTCAGGGCCACTGGGGTACTCGGGCTGTGGAGGAGGAGGCACTACTGGGGTAAAGCCCTCACCCCAGTACTTCAGCCCCCAGCCGATATAGATGTTCTCAAACTTCCTGTTCAAAATTATTAGTTATGTAATCAACTGTATCATAGCAACAAATTTCCAGCACTTGAGGTTATTAAAAAGGAAGTTGACCAGAAATGTCTCAGGAGCTGAGAAAAAAAAGAGAACGGTCTTACTTGCCACACGCATACGCATAGGCTCCAGGCCACAAGTTGGAGCGCACAAAAGCAATGCCGTACTGGGAGATTAGATTTGAAGAGATCCTGGAGCTCCAAGGAGGAATGTTATTAACCACTGAAATATCAGAACATGTTCATTAGAAAGTTCATAGGAAGAACACGACTGACACCCTCATCAAGTCTATGACTCACCTGCATCCTCTGACAATGGTGTGAGAAGCGGTGGACCAACCTCAGGCTCTGGCTCGTCAGGCTCTTCCTCCTTCTCCTCTTCCTCTGCATCTTCGTCAGGGGGATTCTCTGTCTTTTCAGCCAGATTGACCCATACACAACGACCCTGGTTGCACACAAAGATCATCAAAAATGCTTGGTTTCTGTGGTGTGGCCACATGTAGACTTGACCAACAAAATGGAGAGATATTTGGTAAAAAGATCCAAAGAAACCTTCTAGGATATAGCAAGCAAGCTCACACACACCCGAACAGCCAGATGATTCCTATCAGATGTTCTCACCTGCATGAGAATGAACTGGATGTGGTGGACCCATGCTGACAGTGACTCGGCCAACTCGTTTACAGAGACACCCTCAAAGTCAAGGTTCTCCTCAAAGCTGTCTCGTGCTCCTTCTTCTTCCTCTTCCCCTTCCTCCTCCCTGAACTGGTAGAAACCCAGCGGACTGACCTGGGTGCCTGCTGAGATGCGGGCAATCTGGGCACGCAGGTAGTTGTCTTCATTACCTGGAAATGGTGGATAGCTCACGATGGGAGCGTCCAGGCGCCCTGTGAAGAGCTTATGAATTTGTCGTGCGACTGTGATCTGAACTGGAGTGACGTCAGGAAGGCGGACCCAGGGCAAGCCCGGCTCACTACACACAAAGTAGGTGAATTTGTTGGTGCCAGAGCGACGAGGCTCTTTAGGGACTGGGTTAGGTGGTTTGTAGCTTGACTTGGGGACGGGATCCAGCTAAACAGGATGACAAAAAATAATGAGCCTTGTGTATACAGATAAGTAATGAATTACTTTAAAATGTTAATTACCTCATCCTCTTCCTGAGCCTGTTCTTCTTTCTCCTTGTCTTCTTGCACTTCTTCTGCTCCTTCTTCTTCTTCTCCTTCTTCTTTTTCTTCATCCTCACCATCCTTGAATTCCACTTCAGCCACTATATAGTTTCCTTGAATACCCAGGATTTTGCCCCAGAATCGGCACCGTTGCAGGGGCTGAATGTCCACCAGCTGCTTCAGGGCCAGAAGGATCCTCTGCATCTCTTCCCGTCCCAGACCTACCCCAATCTGCTCCAGAAAGAAGGTAATCTCAGCCACATTGGGCAGAGGTGTCTCCACCTAGAAGGAAGACAAATACAGCAAATGAGAATCTGCTCTTGATGTTTCCATGCAATAGATTCTTAGCTGTGATTTGATTCCATAAATTGATGTATTTCCTTCTGAAACAGGAACTCAGAGTGATGTAAGTGCAACCATGTTACGTTACCAAATGGCACAACAGAAAAGTGATTTTGATTTATGACAATGCCACAGACATCCACGGCCAGGAAGCAAAGACACTTAGCTGTGCTCTCTGGGTGGGAGGGGTAACATTACTTTCTCTCTCCTGTCAATCACAGTGACATTAACCAATCATAGGCAACTGTAAGATCATGTATGTGGAAGAGGGAAGATAACATTTTCACTTTAATGTGTTTATAGTGTATTTATAAGTGTTTGATTTATTACATTTATTAAAATGTGCAGATGCCTAGCTTTGTGTGTCCTACAAAACTATTGCTTAAATACGAGAAATGAAAATCCACTGCAATCATAGAATCTCCCTGAAATTCATTTCTTCATATCAGCACCTCTTCATGTTCTCCCTCGTCCCCACGGTTAAACAGTGCTCTCTGTTGCTCAGCCAGCAGCTCAGAGGAGGTTGTGGATGGAGCGTCTCGCAGCGTGCTCTGCTTCTCCTGCAGCAGGCTACGCTTAATCGCCAGGCTCAGATCTTCAATCACATCTACCGCGTTCTCCGGTCGCTCTTCCATCACTTTGGTTAGCAGGCGAACCATATGATCGTAGCTGAAGATGACAAACATTGTGTCACTTGGCAACACTTTTTACATCAACATCCTGTTAGTTAGGTTAGGTAGATGGTTATATTGATAAAAAGTTCTTTGTAATTACAGGAGATGTGACATTCCTAACTAACTAATAGAGTAGCACAAGTCACTCTTAAAGAAAAACTCTGCCCTGAACAAATATATAGCAAAATATTTGTAATATATTGAGTGATTTGGGTGGATAATGTAACTTTTTCTGAGAATCCCACTGCACCATTATTAACAGGTAGTAATTATGTGGGTAATTTAGGAAATCAGATTCTGATTCTGATTCTCTGAATTTCATGTTGGTTTGGAAAAAAATGTTAGGTTAGAAAACCGATTGAATTGTAAAATAAACATAGATATTTATGTAAAAGAAAAGTTACTCACAGGTTGAGGCATGTTTTTGTGCTGTTCTTCAACAGGAACGCTTTGAAGCACGCTGCAGCCTGCTGCCTTTGGTCAGCTAGATTTTCCACAGAACTCACCATGTTTCTGTCCATATCTGTTCCGTTATAATAAAATGAAGTAAATAATTTAAACGGTGCTTAATGCGTCGTTTTATGACCTATGCCGCTCGTTACGTGAGAATAAACAGCGCCAGGTCGGTGCCTGAAACAAGACGTTAACAATTTTGGTTGCTATGGTAATGGGACTCTCCAAATATGATTGGCTGAGCGAGAGACTTTGATTCCGATTGGCTACAAATTCAGCTGACGTAAATCTACTGCTCCACGAGA
>JAOTRN010000030.1:9385185-9401959 GCA_028566695.1 Bagroides melapterus
AAAAAATAAAAAAAAAAAAATAAAAAAAAAAAAAAAAAAAAAAAAAAAAAAAAAAAAACACCCCAAAAACCATATGGGGGTGTTTTTTTTAATTTTTTTTTTTTTTTTTTTTTTTTCTGGGATATCCATGGCATTCCTACCTTTCATTTCTAACACAGCATGATCGGGTACATCCTTCCCTTCCTCATCAGTTCGCTTTAATGTTCGCTCTTTTAAATCCTCATCCGTGGGACAAATTACAATAGCCTTGCGTTGAAACCCTTCAAAAGGACGCATTTTTCGTCTCTGGGCTGATCCATATACATTTGTCTAGCACATGGTGACAAGAAAAAAGTAGAAGCTTGTTCGTTATTGTTCAGTTGTTTGGCTTTTGTTATGGCTTTGCGTTCCGAAGGAGGGGTTTGGGATTCCTGCAACAATGAAAGTGAGAGGTTTTTTTTTTTTTTCATGGCTATAGTTTCTGTCCAGGAATGACTAATGGTTGCCTCTCACAACCCCGCAGTTCACTTACCTTGGAGACTGAAGAGAAGCCGAGTTTTACAAAAATAGCATTTTTCTAACGAAAAAAGGGGCCCAAAAGCTAGATCTCTACATTACTTAGTGTTTATACTTTTTCCACAAGAAACTATATCATACTGAGCAAACCTAAAGCCACACAACCCTGACAACATAAACAGTTCCACTAAACCAAGCCATTTCCTTAATTTCTTTCTCCACCGCGACAATCCCGTCATATACACTTAGCTGTAAATTTGCCATGTCTTACCAAGTCATCAGTGTCTTCTCACAACAATTTCCAAGTGTCCAAGAAATGTGCTCGGAATTCTAACTGAACTTTCGACAAATTATATATAAATTTTATATATATAGTCATTTACAGGTTTTTTTTGTTTGTTTGTTTTATTTTTAATTAGATCCTGGCAGCATGCACAGACTCTACTCTTTCTCTTTCCTGGGTCCCCTTACTTACCTATACTTACCCAAATTTCCAACGTCCTGCTATGCCCAGTACAGACACACAAATATCACCTACCTTCTAATACTTACAGTTTCCTTTAGGACCCAAGGTTGGTCCATTTGACCCTTACCTACCTTAACATGACTTGTCCGAACCTGACCTGGAAACTTCAAATCTGTTAGTTCCACTTACCTGGGAGTTCATTTTAAAAACTACATTCAACACTTCCAAGTAAATCTACTCATAAACATCGAAAAGATTGGTTGCTGCTGTTTTTTTTTTTAACCATTACGATTACCATAGCAACAGAAGGTGTTTTCTTACTCACCAGGCTGTGATTACTTGTTTTTCTTTTCAACATCTTACTAATGACATGGACTATGTGTACAGTGTGGCTTTATAACAACACAATGTCTTTATAACAACACATACAGGCACAGAAAAGAAAAAAAAAAGTAGAAACCCAAAACATATTCATAATCTGCTACAGATAGTTCCTGTTCTTTCAGTAAAAAGCAAAACAATTGAGAATATGGCATCAACGCAATGAGGCGTTACGTTATAAATGGGTCTTCTGTGCTATAGAGAGAGCAGAGGAGCGTTAATGAACATGTGCATCAGGAGCA
Organism: Bagroides melapterus; assembly: GCA_028566695.1. Classification (NCBI taxonomy): domain Eukaryota; kingdom Metazoa; phylum Chordata; class Actinopteri; order Siluriformes; family Bagridae; genus Bagroides; species Bagroides melapterus. Next base: position 9,386,770 of record JAOTRN010000030.1, read on the forward strand.
GTTGTAGGGTGTGTGTGGGGGTTGGGAATGGTGCAAGGTGTGAAGACGGAGATGACGGTACCTGGTCCAGGATGTAGTTGCGTTTCTTGCGAGCGGCAATCTGGATGAGACGATTAAGGCACTGTGTGGCCTGTGAGATGAGAATGTCCCAGCGTCCCGCGTAGTTCCTCTGACGGCGAAGTCCCATCACCTGGAAAGACAACGGATAAATATACAATTCAATTCGGTTTATTTGTGTAGAGCTTTTAACAACGGACACTGTCTCAGAGCAGCTTTACTGGAGCATAGAAACAGAATAAAGTTTAAAATTAAATTATTATTTATCTCTAATTATTATCCCTATTGAGCAAGCCTGAGGTGACAATATTAGGAAAAAACCTCGAGAGGACCCAGACTCAGATGGAAACCTCATCCTCATTTGGGTGACACTGGACAGGAAATAATGTGAATGTAGTCAAGAGCAAACGTACAAGGAGCCTGACTGAGAGGATACGTGTAACATGTCTTTACCTTCATCTTGTCCATTATGGCATTGGTACCCAGAATATTAAACTTCTTATCAGGGTTCTCCTTGGAGTGCTTACTGGCCCATGTGGTCTTTCCACTGCCAGGCAGTCCAACCATCATTAGGATCTGAGGAGAGAGTTGTACATGAGAACACTGTCACACTGCAGATTTACAGGAATCTGGATGCATGTTCAATTGCCCAATCCCCCTCACTTGTTGTTAGTCATGAGTTTTTGCTAAGCATATATGGACATAAATATGTTATTATACCGAATCTCTGTTGATTAAGAACAATTTAATGAACGCTGAGGATACCTCGCACTCTGCTTTGGTAGCCGGCCCGACGGTTCCTCTGCTTCTGTCTTGCAACTCCAACTCCTGAATAAAGGTGTAACCCTCGGGTGGGGAAAAATACGGCTCCTCCTTCTGTCCGAAGTTGAACTCTATGGCGCAGTTCTTCACTAGGATGTGTGGGAAGAGAGGACGACCAGCCAGCTCCTCACGGGGGATGTGGTAGCAAGGCCCAAGCCACTTGCCATTTTTAGAGAACGCCATCTCCACTTGCTCTCCACTCTCAAAGTCCTGAAAGAAGGAGAAAGAGTGCACAGTGAGGAAATGACCTTAGGCTGACCTGCAACTGACTTGCTTTTCCTTACTACCATCATAAATTTGAAAAACACTCACAAGGTAGCAGCCAATGACATCGTTTTCACCAAACCTCTCTCCATAGTCCTCGAATTTACAGTTTAAGGACTTCTTGCCAGTTCCACCATAGCCAAAAGACAAGGGTTCCTCTCCTATAAGGTGGTTTTTTTTTTAAGTCACAAATTTAAAGGAATCATCCATCACTTTAGGTACACTTTCTATACAACATGACTGAAGAGAACATTTTGAGATGAAAAACACAGCGTCTCTATCCATTTTACTTCTAGACCAAATTCTCAAGTTTCAAGTCCAAGCTACGCACTCCACATGTCTGATATAACAAAGCAGGCAAATCAATAGAAGGACGTTGGTTCCTTATCAACTCACCAAGCTGGGTGCTACAGGAGTCCAAAGACCAGCCAATTCTCACAACATGGGGATCGGGCTCGCTGGCTGGGAGGTGCTTTACAGCGATCTCCTCAGTGATCTAAAAAGACAGAATACCTTCATTGGTTTGAGCACACAAACAAATAAAATTACTTTAGAAATATATTCTTCTGAATTCCCCATTACTACCTTCATTTCATAGCATATACGTCCTTTGGAAACACCGTAAGTAGCCCGGGCACCTGCCCACAAATACGCAAAGCCCTCGATGGTAAGTGGGTAGCCACTGTATCTGTCTCGAGACACCTTGAAATGCAGGTCGCAGTTATCTGTATAAATTAAATAAATAAATAAATAATTGAGCCTGTGAGAAATTACACCAGCAACATGAAAAGTAAAAGACACTGTCCTTTTCACTTTAGACTCACAGGTGTCAATAGCTACAAGGTTTTCATCAAAATCTTCCTCCTCTTCCTCAGCTGGGGGTTGAGGAGACCGCCCTCTGCTGAACAATCAGAAAAGTGTGTGTCCATAAATAATAAAGAACATAGAGGAAAAGAAAATGATAAAAACAGGGATGAGATGTACCTCCGTTCTTCACGATGCTCGTAGTATCCGTATACGCGGCCATCGTCATAGGATCTTTTGCGGCTCTGTGAAGTCTGTTGGTCATCTTCCGGTTTAATCTGCGATTCTTGATCACCTCCTGTGGGCATCCAGTCACTTGCTGCTTCTTCCTGCTGGGGCACGTCATCGTCCTTCTTGGGCTCTTCTTGTATTTCATAGGAAAACAAATGGCACCCATTAATAATAAAAACTATACTTACAATACATTTATAACAAACGAATGCAGCAGGATTTCTCACTTAGCATCATTTTATGCTTAAATAAATCTACAACCAGAACAGTCCTCATAAAAGATAAGATAGAAAAGAACAAGTATTTCTATTAAGTATTTATTCAAGGTTAAGTCTGGAACTCAAGATCACAGTGCGTGAAATATTTTGGTTTAAGACAAGTCTTACCTTTTACACTGATAACCTGCTGCTCAGTCTGTTCTGATTCTGAGTGTGTGACCTCTGGCTGCTCCTCAGCTTCCTCAAATTGATCTGGTTTTGCATCTGTCTCCTCGCACTCCTGCTTCACCTCAGGATCCTCCGAGCCTTCGCTCTTAGCTGGCTCTTCATTGCTCCAAATGGCTTCTTGACCTTCATTATACTCTTCTTGTACCTGCTGGCCAAAGTCTTGCTTTTGTGGTTTCAGATCATCTGAGACAAAGTTGGTAGATTCATAACAGGCAGCGCTGTTCACATTGCTGTCATCTTCCTCTGCGCTTGCCTCCTTTTCCTCATTCTGACAGTCGCTATTTCCACTGTCATACTGAGTCTCGTTGTCTCCTCCGTTACCTGACGTATCTGGAGCAAATTCTGGAGAAAGGTAAAGTTAACACACGTTAGGTTAAAAATCAGCACAAGTGAATGATATTTGGGTTTTGGATATAGTTTTGTGCATTGTTGTGCGTTCCAATCAGACACGCAGAATATTTAACGATATAAATGAACATACCTTTAGCTACACTTTAGCTAATTTTGCCTGCTAACGCGTGCTTAAACGTGCCTAACATTTGACAGATAAATAACTAAACATTCCTAAACTAAATAGCAGTACTTGGTCTGACGTTATGTGACGTATCAGGATGTCATCGGTACCTGTATGCTCTTTTAATGCACACAAATATATGTATTTTTTTCTTCACAAGTCTGTGAATCCAGGTTTTAAGGCCCGCATTTTGAATACGACGGTCGTGTATACATCGTTTTTAATTTGTTTATCTTAAGTCCGCCCACACAGAAACCGAAAACAAATAATTTTACCTCCGCCCCCGCAAGTCTCTTCCTCCTCCCCGAGGTCCTGTTCTTCTTCTGCCGCTGCTGCTCCGGCGGCTTCAGCGTCCAGCGCCGCCTGTAGCCTGTCCGCTAAATCCGCCTTCAGCCCCCGAGTGTCCAGACCACGGCGCTGCAGCTCCTCTTTCAGCTCGTTCACTTTGAGCTTTTTTACGTTCAGCGTGCTCATGTTTTCGTTCACTCACTTACGAGTCCCGCCAAACGGAAACCTGTCACCCTGCATACAATAAGACAAGAGGGTCTTTTAACCATTCATTACGGTCCATAAACCTTGGCCGCATTCCAACAGCCGCTATATTTATATGAAGTGCACTGGGTAGCGTATAAAACACCCGAAGTAAAGCACAACTATATAGTGAGCAGACAGCAATTTGTGGTTCAGTCGCTGGCGCATAGTCGGCTGATAGCTAAACAAATGCGGGGTAGTAACTAAATACATTTTCACTTCTCTTCTTCCGACTAGTTAGCTAATATGTTTTCTGCTAAGGAAAATGTCGACGAGAGTTATTCCTATGTGCATGCATCACATGTGTTACACTCATTAAAATATAAAAACAGCCGGTTTAATTTAGGCTCCACTGCCTTAGCTACGCTAAGCTACTTAGCCAAAGCTACCGTTAGGCAAAGCTTTGTGCAAACCACTTAAGTGAATGTCATGCACAAATTAAAGAAAGAATAAAGCTAATATAAAACGAGCAACAAACAAGCTTTATGTTAGGTAAAGGCTGTAAACATACCCTTTATTTGTGTTTTTTTCAGTAGCTGCGGTGTCCACAAGATGGAGGGTGACCGAAGCCTACAGAGCTGCGCTACTTCCGGGACGGTACCTATCATGCACGGGAGTAGTTCTCTAGTCAGTCTCTGATTGGCTAGATTGAATATCAATCTTACAAATTTCTGTTGTTATTGGTTATTTTAATATTTTGAAAGCGGTTGGACATCCCCTCTACTGTTGACGGCAGAATTTCACTTTCATATTGTTTAACGTCCTGTTGAAAATAAACAGACGGTTGGAAAGATGTTAACGTATATACAATAAAATAAATTAATGAAAATAATAACGGGTGTATTTAGTGATTTTTCAGTGCAGATAGTAGTGGAAAAAAAGAAAAGAAAAATCCTCCAGGCAAATCACTGATGATATAATAAAAGTCACGTTTAGAGTCCGATTTGAATCCAGTACGTGCTGATTAGTCTTCCCTTGGTTTGGTAGGTATCTGGAGCGTATATAATCTGACTGGACAGTCTAGACCAGGAAGTAACAGACCACTCTGGAACGTCTCAATACATGGAAAATAATTACATTTCCAAGTCGCTGTGTTTTGGAATGGAGCGTGAGACTGGTACAATATCGGCTCTTAAAGCCCTTAGGTAAATCAATAAATATCCACACACTGCTGTGTTAAACTTGAACAACAATTATTAACGTTGTGTTTTTATCTGAATCTATATTAATATTTTACAGATATAACAGTAATCGCTGTGTGACATGGTGTGAATGTGATGAACTACCATGTCCACTGATTTCCTGGTTGGTGGTGGAGCTGAGAAAAAGCTGTCCGGAACTTGGAGGTCGGAGATTTACAAAAAACAAAAATTGTTTGCCTTTCAAATAAATGATTCCCTACGATAAAAAAATGATACTAAGATGTAAGAGATCTATAGCTACAAAGACAAGTAAAAATACAATACTCACAGCCTTTCATACTCCTGTGTCAAATGTATTTAGAATCAGAATCAGAAAAAGAAGCGCATACAAGGAATTTGGTTTGGGGCTCTGTCGTACTGGCCAGAGAGCAAAAGTTTAAAAAGTAGATGACTTGGATGTGAGGGATCCAGAGTGATTTTCTGAAAGCTTTCCTGACCCTGGATGTATACAGTTTTTGAAGGGTGGGCAGGGGAACACCAATAATCCTTTTGGCAGTCTGAACCGTTCTCTCTAGTCTTCTGATGTCTGATTTTGTAGCCGAAACCAGACAGTTATTGATGTGCACAGAACAGAATCGATGACGGCTGAGTAGAACTGTTTCAGCAGCTCCTGTGGCAAGTTAAACCTCCTCAACTGGTGAAGGAAGTACATCCTTTTTGGGTGTTTTTTTTTTTAAACAATGATGTCGATGTGAGTGTCCCACTTAAGATCCTGGGAGATGGTGGAGCCCAGATACTTGAATGACTCCACTGCAGCCACAGTGCTGTCCATGATGGTGAGTTGGGGGAGAGCAGGGGGTTTCCCCTGAAGTCCATTATCATCTCCACTGTTTGGAGTGTGTTGAGCTCCAGGTTGTTGTGACTGCACCAGGCAGCCCGATCTCTGTAGGCAGACTCGTCTCCATCCTTGATGAGGCAGATGACTGTAGCGTTGTCTGCAAACTTCAGGATCTTGACAGAGGGGTCAATGGTGTACAGGGAGATGAGGAGGAGAATCGACATAAGACAGTCATTAACCAGAGACCTAAATCTGTAATGGGATATTTAACAAGCACAAATAAATGTGATGGGCAGTTGTTCACACACTTTTGGCCGTATAATGTATGAAAAATGGACTGGAAACTCATACGTCATCACAGCCAGTCTGGATGAATGAACAATTGATTGTATTGATATATCCGGATTAGTATTGCACTAACATGATGCCGTTCTACACCAACATGTCTGCACAGTTTTTCCAGGAGTCAGTGGCACCATTCTGGCCGGGGAACTGAAAGAGTTCCTGAAAGTCATTCTGTACCCTTATGACATGCTCAGCACAGAGACTCTGACTCCTGTTCATCTCAAAAGAATAACAGGTAAACCGTAATCATTTATGAGACAAGACCTGCAATTGTGTATCATACTCTATTTATGTTCAAACCGAAAACTCTATAGCAAATAAATTCATTTTGTCTTTGCAGAGTTTCTTGTGTCTGAGTTACAAGCAGCACATATGCTGAAGTACAGAGAGTCCAATCCGGGAGCCTCTGAGCCTCTGAGCGAGTCAGGCAAAGAGCAGCGACGGAGAAAATCGATTTCAGATACTGACAATGAGACTCAATTAGATGACAAAGAAGTAATGAAGGAATTGTCAGAGTTGTTTCAGGCCCTGGATATGGATCCAGCCTCGCAGTTCAGTGATGTTTACTCACAGGTAAAAAGAAAACTCATACAGAAGCATACAGGCTTCAATGATAAACCTTGTAATCAATAAAATCTTCACTGATTCAGGTGGAGTTACAACTAGCGTCGTTCCCAGAGGGTGAAGTTCAAGAGCCGTTGCTAAAGACTAATCTGAATTCTACACAATGGGTATGTATTGTTTGTGCAACATGACCTGATTGCTACATGACTGCTCTGCTTTTATGTTTTTACAACTTGTTTGTTTGCAGAACATGTTGAATCAGATTAACCAAGCTCTCTGCAAGGACTACGAGTCCCGTCGGCAGATGATGATCAAGCGCTTCCACATCACACTCCAGTCATTTGCATGGGGAGAGCGAGGGAAGGTAGACTAACAAATAGCCACCTGCTGCTTTTAAATTCTCACAGTCCTTATTTTGCATAATGTTTTTTTTTTTATGTAGTAATAGTGACTTTCATCTATTAAAAAAGCGTCCTCAAGGCTTCTTTGGATGGTTAATGGTTTCTAGCTTTATAACAGAACAATACTTGGAGGCATTTCTGAAAGAGAAACAGTTGTAGAACTTTCTAGAAAACTCTACATGATGCTCTTAATAAAAAGGGTTCTTCAAGGGTTCTTTATCAGTTTTGTTGGATAAATAAGTAATGTAGGCTTCTTAGATTCCAATAAAAGGATTCCACTTTGTGGTTCTATCTTAAGAACAACTAGAGAACCTTTTAAGGATTCTAATTCTGTAAGAATTAATTACTCATAGTCATATGTTCTATTATACCCATTATACCCCCCAACAGAAATCACCACAAAACGGCTTTATAGAAATTTCTGGGCACTTCTGGTTTTCCTCTTTAGGAGCGCAGTGCTCTGATGACAAGCATACTCCCTTTTCCACTGCCGCTTGAGTCTTCTGTTTCCATTGCGCTGTTACTAGCAGCTAGAGTGGATCAATCTTGCATTCTGCCTGTGACTGCAGGACCATCAACAGCCATTCACAAGGTGCAGTTCTTACACAACCTCAATACTCACACATTAGTTATTGCATATTTGATATTCTTCATTAACTGACCAACTGTTTTTGTGTTGTTGAAGGTGCTGATTGGTGGCGTGCCAGATAGGGGCGGTCGACCCGGAGAGATTGAACCTCCCATGCCAGCTTTCACTCGTCGTAGTGAAGGAGGCGATGGTCAGAGGCGTGAAAAGAATAAATTCAAGAGAAGGGAGCATTCTGGGAAAAAAGCAAAAAACAAGAATAGATAGCAACATGGTGATACTGACGTGAATCTGAATGCTAATCATAATCAGAATAATTGCAGGCTGTTATGTTGTATACAATCTAATATCCTGCCTGTTTACCTGACTACATGTGCACTGTGGAGATTATACTATAATTTTCTAGTCTGACATTTGAGCTGTTATTTTGGTAAAATGTAAACACTAGAGTTTAATAATCTAATTAATTTAATAACTATTATATTTTATCATGTGACTTTTCTGACTTTTCACTTCGTTGCAATACTTTAATTTGTCCCAGGAAGGGATAACTTGAAAATCTGGATTTATTCTTAAACTTGACATGCAAGTGTCATTTCAGTTTATATTATTTCAGTCATGTAATGAAAAATTCTTCGAAATGCTATAAGCAACAAGCAACAATTCCTCGAAATGTTATAAGCAACAAGTTATAAGCAAGTGAAAACAGGCTAATGTGTGCAAATCAAAGCCTTTTTTTTGTTTGTTTATTTAGTGTTTATTTATCATGGGTATGGCCCATTCAGCTGTAGCCCTGTTTTATTTAAAGTCCTGTTTCTAGATGTCTTGCTTTTTTGGTTATTAGGATAAAGAGGAGTTTCTGCGGTGGTGGTGTTGAAATGGTTAAAGGGAATGTTTGATCTGGTCACCAAGGGCAACATGTCTAGCTGCAAAATAAAACCAGTAGCAACTTTCCAATGTCACTGACTACTAGCAGTGTTTGTGCAAAATATTTTAGATTAAGATTTAACGAGAACGCAGCTACCAATCACAATTATGAATAATATTGAATGAATTGTTTAGACGCGGTTTAACTAGGCGCTTTTTTCTTGACATGTCGGGAATTAAACACGCGTCGACGCAGAGCATTCGGCCTTTCAAGTCGTGTGAGGAATACCTTTACGCGATGAAGGAAGATCTGGCCGAGTGGCTGAAAGACTTATACGGCGTAGACATTACGGTGAATAACATGGTGGAGGCGCTGGAGACGGGCGCGCTCCTTTGCTCTCACGCCAATAACGTGACGCGCGCCGCCGCCGAGTTTCAGCACAAACGCGGCCGCGTGCGCACACACCTGCCCTCCTCCGGAGTGACTTACCTGAGCTCGGCTCAACCTGCAACCTTTCTGGCCCGCGACAATGTGTCCAACTTCATCAACTGGTGTCGGAATGAGATGCACATTAAAGGTAAGGGGAAAAAAAGGATGTGTTTGAAACAGTAAAAGAAATGTATTTTTATGAAAGTCACTTAATCAATTAGGCCCATTTCTAAAGAAAAAAAAGCTTAAATTCATTATCAGTACAATACATCAAAATATAAAAAAGTTTAAAAAAAAAATATTTTCAACAACTTTCTTACATCCAGAAAAACTTTTTTCATTTCCTTTTTCTATTGTTAAGTAGTGCATTTTGGGTCGAATAGAGTTATCAGTTATAGTAACGCTTATAAAGGAAAACCCACATTGGTTTCCACTCCTGTCAGAAAAGACCTGGAAAAAAGTGGTGAGTTAATGATGTAGTTAAATAGCTAGCTAGCTTCGTCGTTGTGTTCATGACTGTTGACCAAATACACCACTCACATACAAAATATTGATATAAAATCATATCATACATTAGTTTTTTTAATGAAAGCACTCTGTCACCTCTCTTCGAGTTTTACAAACTCAAAGAAACCTTTCCGTTAATTGTTGTTTCTTAAATTTGTAAAGCCTTATTACGCTGTGGTGCCACCAGGGGGCGACATTTGCTCGAAATGTGGAGCACAACGTTGCTCAATGCGGTAATAGAAACTGAACAATCTTCTATTAAATTCCTCTCTTATCGGTATTTTTGTTGTTGAGAGGGAACTCATTTCAAACCAAAGCTTAGCATTTGAAACACTCAAAACAAGCTAATAGGCTTATGTTCTTGACTCACAAATGAGTGTTGATTACTAGGTAGTAGCCTATAACAAGTCGACTGTGATAACTTCTTGGTGCTTATTGCACTAGGAAGTTAGACCTCCAGTGCTTGTGGATGTCACTTTAGAATAGATCTTCTTAATTTAGCCTTCCCTAATTTAGTCCATATTCTTGTGAAATTTTACTATTATCTAGTTCATTATCTTACCCGTTCTTTTGTTTTGTAGTGAGAAAAGGTTTTGCCTTCAGAACTACAGTGCAATACAGAAGACAAAATAGACCCAGTGTACACTAAACTATGTAAATTTAAGATTTAAATTCAAAATGTAAGACAGGCAATGTTCAGATCGAAAAAAAAATGCTGCTGATGCTATGCTATTCTTTTGAATTATGCTCTCTCAGCATTTTCACATCATAACTGTCTTCCCTCCTCCTGCAGATGTTCTGATGTTCGAGACAGATGACCTTGTCCTACGAAAGAATGAGAAAAACGTGGTGCTCTGCCTACTCGAGGTGGCTCGAAGGGCCTCTCGTTTCGGCATGGCCGCACCTGTCCTTATTCAGCTGGAGGAGGAGATCGAGGAGGAGATTCGTGAGGAGAAAATTGAGCCTGTGGTCAAGAGATGCTTGATAAACACAGAGAACCTTGATGAGATGGTAACTGACTTAGATGGTCATCGTAGTTAGATATAGAGTATGGCGTAGACTTAATGACTGCTACAAAAAAAGATTCAGCCAACAAACTGATTAACACTGATATCTGTGTACCTGTTTGTGGTGAATTATGACAGGAAAGCTCACCTGTAGGTTTGATATTTGTCTCATAATTTTGTTTCTCAAACAAATTATACACGAACATATTACTCCTGTCTTTGCAGGAAGGAGTAGGTGGTGTTCCTAGCCCTTCTCCCAGATCATTCTACATTTCCATATCATTTTATTAAGTAATGAAGTGATTTAATTACACAGAAATCACATTCAGTCCTTTGCACTGACACAGACACTATTATACATGGTTGGCTGGCTTGTAAAATATGTACAGAGGCAGAGATGACACATAACCTTGTCCTAACCTCAATCAGAAACATCAATTTCTCTAGAGGCAGGTTTACATTCTGTCAGCGAAGATTGATAGTCGAGCAAAGCAGGATGGACCTCCTATTAAGAGCAACATGCTTTGTAGGATCACTTGCCGTTGACTCTTAACGCATCCTGTTCACACCTTTATGATTTATTGAACTGGGGAGAAAAAAAGAGCTAAGGCAAGCTGAAGTGAAGTGAAGTGAAAGAGACTGATTGAAACTTTGTGTGTGTGTGTGTGTGTGTGTATGTGTGTGTGTGTGTGTTTTCACCTCCTATGTGTACAGATTCAATATCTGATAAGTCGCTGCACTTGCCCCAGTCAGTTTCCCATGGTGAAGATATCAGAGGGCAAATATAGAGTCGGAGACTCCAACACCATCATATTTGTGCGAGTAAATTAACTTCACTGTCTTTTCTTTACCCCTCTCCCCTTTCTCCACATCTTCCTCTCATCAGTAACGACGTCTGTTTCTGCTGTGCTGTGTCACAGGCTGACAAATGATAAGGGATAAAGCGCATACATTCTGACAGTCCTTCACTGTCAGTCAGCTTATGGCATATGTATTCGATTAAACAATGTGTGTGTGTGTGTGTGTGTGTAGATCTTAAGGAATCATGTGATGGTTAGAGTGGGTGGTGGATGGGACACCCTGGAGCATTATCTGGACAAACATGACCCCTGCCGCTGCACATCGCTTTGTAAGTGTGTACGCACACATGCACACACACACACACACACACACACACACACACACACACATACACACACACACACACACATATTCATCTACCAACATTCTAAAAATGATTACATCAAGTATGCATTTTTAAACAGTCGGAATATTCAGTTTTAAATGATTAATCTTTATTTGTGGAAACTGTATTTATGAACAGAAGAAAACATTTCCATTTCTGATTATTTTTATAAAATAATAAATAATAATAAAAATAACTAAAGGTCAGTAAGCCTCTAAATACAGACGCAGTTTATTCATGCAAGCACATGTAAATCCTTCCCTGAAAGTACTTAAAGCATGAACATGTCTGTTTTTCATAAACCGTGGGCACAAGAAAAAAAAAATCACAGTATATGATTACATGTAGCCAATTTAGACACATTATCAGTCCTCTGTTAATGTCCTTAATATTTCTTGTTGCGAGCTTGCCCTTTTTCAGGAATCGTAACTAGGTGTGAAAATAGCCCTGAAATTCTGTTCGAGCCTCATAAAACCTTTCTACCACAATGATGGCACTTAAGGCAAGCATTAGTTTCAGGAACAGAACATACTGATACTCTACTTGAAGCAAGGACCCCAATAAACAATTTAATTTAGTGTTTTAAAGATAAAACATGCCAAAGAACACAGCTATTTCAGTCAAGTGAGAGGGAAAAAAAAGCAAGGTAAAGGTCAACAGTTTCATAAGCGCAACAAATTTCAACATGAGTGTACCAAAGCGAAGTGCAGACTCTCTAACTGGAGAACAGCATGCTGACAGACAGCAGAAAAATGTCACTTTTGCTTAAGAAGAGCCTTAAATTAGGGTTGAAACGAGATCATTTGATTAACAAGTGAATCAGGCAATAAAAAGTAGTAAATTTAAACATTTATTTAAAATTCAGAACACTTTTTAACCAAAATAAAGAAGACAAACGGTGTAATTATCCAGGATTTGTTGCCCATAATGTCAGAAGTTACGATCTGTACTAAAGAGCTATACTTATCATCCCTATTTTGAGCTAGCTGAAACATTCTTAAAGATACACAGAGGCAGAAACACTGCTGTAGGCAGTATTAGTACCCAGAGGTCTCTTTTTTCCATCTGAATTTAGTAGAAAAATTCTGTTCCTTCAAGTTTTATTACTTTTGCAGTCTTACATGTTGAGTAGCCATGCATCTAAATTCAATTGAGAAAATCATGAACCGGTATTATGTTAGAGAATAACATGGGCTGAACTATAAAAGGGCCCGAGAATAGAACCTGGTGGGACCACCATATTGCACTTTTTACTCTCTGGATAATCTCTATTATGTGAGTGGAGCATGCTGAGATAATACCCGGATATATCTGATTGCGTTCATGCTGCACGCAAATCTAAGCATGCTGCGGTAGCTTGTTGTCATCCGAGAATATAAATAGCACAGGGGTCTTTTAGGTGTCACAGAATTGGAGAAACAAAGCACTTGTTAAACTTACACTTCATTGTAGCGCTGTAGGAATTGCAAAACCCAAGCTCATTTGAGTCTCTTGCTCTCTTGCTAGCCCATAAACTGGCACAGCACCCTGCCACTCCAGTCCACGAGATCAAAGCCAGGCAATGCGGGCCTGATGGTCAGGCTACATCTCAAATCTCTTTGGTGCTGAGCCGAACCCAGTCCCCCGTCGACCCTGTAATCTGGACCTCTTCTGCTTCCACTAGAATCGAGAGATCAGAGCCGGGGCTCAGGGCTAAGTAAGTGAATAAAAATACAAAATATTCCTTAATTACTGATGATTATAAAGCATTTGGGGCCTGGAGTGTTGCAATTTGGAAAGGAACTTATTTTCATTGTCTTTCAAGGTAAAATGCATGAATTATGTATAACTCCCCCAATAATGATCCAATAGGGATCCACCACCACCACCACCAACATCATGACAGCTCTCAGACAGACACATGGACACATGGACAGAACAATGGCAAAAAAAATTACAGCTAATCAAATGTAGACTCCAAGTTCCTAATCATGAAAGCATAAGAAAGACAAATGGACAAACCATCTGATGCCTACTCCATAAAAGTGCATTGTACACTGAACCATACACTGAAATTCTTCAACCAGCGTACACAGTAGTTTGTTATTTCCCACGCAGGCAAGGCATGTCAGTGCCTTTCAAGGGGGCCAAGGAACACGGGGAAAAATAATCGATCACTAAATGTCACTGAATGCCAGAGACATTACACGCAGTATGAGTGCACTGAATCAGCAGGTTAATTAGAATCCACAGGGGCTCCTGCTAGGTTAAAGAGCATCTTCAGGAAGATAGAGTTCTATATGATGATTTTCTATCCTAATTCTGGCTCTTGGTTAAACTGACATGATCTAGCTAGTCAGGGTTTTAAAGCTTAATATAGGAGCAAATGGTTATGTCTAATAGTCTAAGCTCAAACACTCTCTAATATGATAGTGTTTCCTTAAAACCTGCACAGGGACTTCAACATAAGTGGATTAAATTAGGCTTGTGTTGATCAAACTGTAAAGAGTATGCCATAAACAGTTAACGTTTTCTGATGTATAAAGACTTGTTAACGCTGGCTAATTGCTGTAGTGTAAGAAGAATGAAACATTTTGGAACATGCTGTAATTCAAAAAGAGTTATTTTTCTTCTAACAGCAGGTTGCATCATGTTTTATTCCTAATGCCATAGTTATAATTTGTAAGGCTTTTGGTCGTCATTTTTCTAAATTTCAGCTTCGACTGACGAGGTGACAGAAATCCATTTAGGACCACAGACTTGGTTTGTAATTAATTTGAAAACAAATATGAGTACTATTCAGGAATCTGTGTGCTTGTGTGTGAAAGTAATGCTGTGAGGGAGACATTATTTATCATTTCTTTGAATTGCAGTTCATCTGTCTTACGTCAAGTGAAGTCGTCCATCACTTCATCGTTCATACTGAATCAAATTCCCATCGCATCACAATTATCCCTCAGCAACATTACAGCTCAAAGAGCACAAACAATGGAACAAAATGACATGGGTAATGGTTTTAAATCATTGTTATTGCACCAGTCCCGTCATTTCATACAAATTTAATGAGAATGTCAAGTGGCGGCATATTTAATTACTGCAATAAACTAAAATCAGCTTCCGCTTCACCACTTTAGCTTTCAGGTTCTAGTAGTTTTCCATAGTTTAGCTAGTCAAGCTCTAAATTTGGTCAGACATATTATGGTGTAGAGATTTGTATGTGGAGGCACTGATCGATGTATAAACTGGGCCATTTATACAGAACAATGACAAGTGTTTAATCAAAAACCTCTCAGCTAAAATTTATTTTAATAACTTTGTAAAGTCTTTTTATTAAAACCAATGACTAAAAGGGGATAAAAAGATCAGTTTGGTGTATATATGGATTTTGTATATGATATGTACAATACAGACTCTGGATTTTGTTCCTTCACTTATTATGTTGTGTAATGTTGGAAATTTGCCATGGCAACCAGCCTTGAACTCCCCTGAAAAATCTATGCTATGATCTTATATCTTTTAGATATAAAGGGCAAGTGGTTCTGAGAAAGGCCAGTGCAAGTGGTTCCCGGGCGTGGCACAGGGCTGTCACAGTGCCCCCTGGAATTTTGTTATATATATAGCTGTACAGCTCATATTCACTTGCACCTACATGGATGACAGGCGGTATCC
>JAOTRN010000030.1:9413453-9424842 GCA_028566695.1 Bagroides melapterus
ATATAATGTATGTGGCTCATTTAAGAGCATAAAAAAACATAAAAATGACATTGTTGTCTTAAGTGTATTCCTTAAAGCATCCACACACACCACACACACACACACAACTGTCCTATTGCTGCATTCAGAATTAATTCACTGCGACTTATTAAGCTTCCGTGCTGCTAACTTCGTTTACGCAAACTGCTACTCATCCTTAAATGTAAGCGGTCCTTGCAGCTGCCGCTTATTCCCTGTGATTTACTGATCAAAGCTAACAAGCCTTGTTGTCTCTGGGCAGCAGTTGTCTCTGGGCAGCAAATTCTGCCATGGAAGTGTTTGCCTCTTAGCAATTAGCAATTAGCACCAGCAGATGGAAATGTGCTGGAACGTTAATTCATAGTTTTTGTCAAACTGCATTGCCTGAAATTCCCTATTCAGCTCCAATGAATCCCTTGCTTTAAAGGTGTCAGTATTAGTTGAATTTTTTTTATAGGTTTACACAGTAAGACTGTTAATTAGTTAATTGTTATAATATGGTTATATGGTAATATTTTCCATTTCTAAAGTTCCCCATTTTACATTATTACCATCCAGGAGAACACAAAATACATGGATATTGTTTTTTTTTTTCATTTTAACTCTCAAAAAAAACAGTCAGCTTCAACTGATCTCTGTCACAGAAGTGCACCGTTTCAGGCGCCTAGTAATCGCATTTAAGGTGGTTGTGGATGTGACAGAGGTGCAGTTGAGAATGACAAAGTGACATGAACTGACCATTGTGTGATTACATCTGGACTGCCATTCATCAGAAGACTCACACAAGATAAAGAAAGAAAAAGATGGAAAATTGAAATCCTCAGAGAGCTCGAATGTGCAGTACATCGAGAAAGGTTCTGGGGAAGAGAAAGTATTTTCACCAAAAATGGCACAGATACACTAATTAACGTATAACGTTAGGAGGTTATCTACATTATAGATCTATTTTACACTACCATGCTAAAAAAACAGTTGTTGGGATTTGTGATGAAAAATTAGCTGAAGCTGTGATGTCCACATCTTACAATTAAAACAGTATAAATGTAGCATGTAGTATAATAATATGTACCGGGTCTCCAGGATCTGCTGGCGCATAGTCTTGACATACTCAAAGCTGTCGAAGCAGCAGATGTCGTAAACCAGAATGTAGACATGGGCGCTGCGGATACCTCGACAGCAAACGTCTGACCACTCCTGAGTCACAAAAGGACATGTGGACACGTTAATTGGGGGTGCTATAATTTTAAATTCTTTAAAAACATGAGAAAATCACAATAATTTTGCAATAACCTTCAGTTGGAAAAATGTCTAAAACCATTGGTTCCATATAGCTTTTTTAATTTTATTTATTTACAGTAAAATGAATCTCTCTCAAAATAAAATAACGAAGAAAAAAGAAATCTAAATGTATTTGTTTGTCTGGGGTTATTCTTGGTCTATATATAAAAGTGTCAGGAAGATGTGCAAATATACTCATGCGCTACCATTAATATTCACATTTCACACTCTTTCCTTTCCTTCCTGTCTACATATTCAGCTAATATTCATTGAAGAAAGCAAGTGAGGGCGGTAACAGGACACGGACATGCCAAGACTAGCTGAGCTACATCACTCCTATCAAGCTGGGCTGAGAACAAATAGCTCATTATTGTCTACCATTGGTTTGGTTCCTTTCTTTAACAGTAATATTAACATTTTGCTGACTGCTCTTTTAGAAATAAATGCACTACGTCTTTCACCATAAACATGTTTTTGATCAAGTGTAAGATGAACTCATTACCATCCTGTAGAAAAGAACACTCTCATTAAACCTGAGGAACTGTATTAATCAATCTAACATGCAATGCTTGACTAAGAATATAATTCAGTCTTTGGAGTCAGGAGAATTGTATTGTTTAGTAGCATGAGTCAGTCAAAACAAATACAGGATAATATATAGGAAGGCTAGAGCATGGTGGTGGGGTGATTTTTTTTTTTTTTTTTTTTTTTACCTCAGAAGTTACCTCAGAGTTACTTCACAAGACTGCTCATGTAAGATGGGGTACTATCTGAGGGTACTATCTGTAAGTGTTTGCTCTCTGCATTACAAAAACAGGGTAGAATGATAGCGCTAAAATGCTTACAGTATGTTTCAAAAATGAATTTCCAGACTCTTTTATGCTGATCTGAAATTCATTTTGTGACTTTTTTTTTAATCGAAGCCTTGTTCTTCCAGAGTGCAAGATTCTTCTAAATGATTTTAATGAACACAGTTCATATATCTGAAACAGCAGATTGAAATAAACCTAGTTAAGCTTTCTCAGAAGCAGGATTAAAATATCTTATAATAACCTGCTTTGCTTGATAAAAACGATGCCATTGGGATGCAGTTATAAAAGTAAATCATAATAATCTCACAGCACAGATGACACAACCTCTGTCTTTCTACAGTCTCACACCAGTGTTCTGTCAGATTCTACCATTTCCTGGAGTATAATCCTGACCAAAATCCACTACTGACCGCAGTGATAATGAAAGGAAAGTTTATGACATTACTGTATAAAAATACAGCTATTTCACCTTAATCTTTATATACAACACTTGTTATATACTTCATTTAGAGATGATCATTTAAACATATTTCTCTGAACTGAGGGCACTTGTTGGGGTAGTCAATCAATGTAATATGTGAAACACATTTTTAAGACATTCATAGACTCCTAGTGTTCCAGTGGCAGGATTCTCCGCCCTTGTTGTGTGGCCCAGGTTCAATTCCAAGGCAGGGATCTAACTCAGTGCCAGTCCCAAGCCTGGATAAAATGGTAGGGTTGCAATTCAGGAAGGGCATTCTGTCTAAAACCTGCACAAAAATCTAACATGTGGACCATGTGATCCACTGTGGCGATCCCGAACAGGGCTAGGGTTAGGGTTATAGGGAATAACATTTTTATACTTTCATAGACGATGTCACTGTAGCTCAAAGTAAACACAGTGTAAACCATATCAATTGTTGTCACTTTAGATTTTCTTTATATAGTGACAAATATATTATATAGTGACTCATCTGCTGTTAGACAGCCATTCTAAATTAATTTTTAGGAAACAAACAAGTGTGAGATTTTTGCCACACTCAAAGCCCCATGCAGCAATGTCCATACCTGGAGGGAGCTGCCGGGGAAAGTGCTGATGGCCGGGTAGTCGGTGATTTGCAGGTCATGCACGTGGCCGTTGAGCACAGCGGCAGACAGATGCACCCGGCGTGTGCGACTTGATGAGGCCATGTCACTGTAGTCATCGTGGAGGAAGCGCTGCACAATTGCTGTCTTGCCCACCCCCTGCGCACCCAGTACCGCTATCCTGAATGGAGGGGGCATAGCACCGCGTCCACCTCGGCCTCGGTGGGCCCCACCGCCCTCCCTGCTCTCGCAAACCACTGGCCAATGCATTCAGGAGGGTACCAGGGCCCTGCATAGTCCTGATCAGGGCACGAGGAGCTGAGCTGGGCACAGCACCGCCCCATTCATAGGGTGACTAAACCTGGGACCCTAGAGATGAAGGGGAATGGGGTGAAATTAGCAAGCTGTAATCCTTGTCAAGGTATAGTACAGCAAGTAGCTTATTTGAAGAGAGAATGACGACCTTATCAGACCTTGATACATCATACATAATGGAAATTTATTCAAAGTAGAAAAACAACCACTGAAATGACATATTACTGGTGGTGACAGAGCTGATTATGTTCTATAAAACTAGGATAATGTACTCTGTTCCAACTCTGCTTCAAATATGGCTCAGTGGTTAAAGCTTTGGTCTGATCTGTTATTAGTGAGTTTAAATCCTCAGCAGCTACTTCCTTTTGATTCATAGATAAATAAATAAAAAACCTCAGCTGCTCAGTTACATCCTGACACCTTCATATCCGTAGGATTGCTGCATAAAACATTCCCTAAGGACTAAGTTATGGGCTGCAAACACTTCCATACACGAAAATGTATGAACAGGGCATAAAACCTGGATTGTGAATGGGCTGTAAAATGGTACATGCAGGACTGTAGTTATTATTAAAACTTCCAAACCGAAATACTTTGGTTTAATATGGAAATATGAATAGAAAATACCATACTGTCAAATATTAGCATACGTACAATTGCATTCTCATGCACAGATATACAATATTACTGCAAGTTATATAAATACAAATAGCATATATGATTTTAATTTGATATGCCCCACCCTTACTTGAAATGCGCGCGCTATTGTGGCTGCTTATTGTGTTGTTAGGTGAAGATTTGCCTCGTGATACTTTCCCTCGACGGCAGGTAGGAAGCTCGATTCTGCGCCACGAGGAACAAACCGACCAGCCGACTTTTCACGACTTTTGGCTCCCGACTCCTCCAATGCGTAGGCATTCCAGGTGCCTCCAACAGCAGCAGTAACGCTCCGGAAGGGACATCCTCCTGTTTCTGGTGGTGCAACCCCCCCATACAAAATAAATAAATAAATAAATAAAAACAACAGGTCCCGATGCTCGCGCACCAAGAAAATACACAAAAGTGCGCACGCACTCGTTACCTTGCCGCTCACAGAGACCCGGTGCTCGCGCTCTTATACGCAGACTGATTTGCAAAAAAAAAAAAAAAAAAAAATGTTGGTCAGTCAGCGAGCGCTCTCCGTGGCTCCCTCCCTCCGCGTGTAGATGCTCTCCACCTCCGATATGACACGGGCCCGAAATAATAAGATATATTGCAGTTGTTAAGCTCGTGAGAGCTGTCTCAGAACCAGGCACGAGGGAAATAAATGTGCATGTGCATTGCGCGCTTCGAGCTCTACTGAAATAGTGCATTGACATGATATGCTTTTTTAGTAATTTGAAACAAGTAGCTTTTTTTTAACAGAACATCCTTTATAACTCGAATAAAAGGAATCCTACTCCCGTGCCTATCTCTGATATCATTTCTAATTTGTCGCAGTTGTACAGGGATTTCTCCCAGGATGTTTTTTTTTTTGCTTTACTACTAAACATGTGCGCATCCTGCGTCTCTCGACGTGCTGTAGTAAGGCGGCTGTTTCTTAGCAACCCAGACTTTTCCCCTTGTTGCTAAGTAACCACGTGGTACATACCTGTCCGCACGTTACTTACACGCTCGGTGCCCAGATGTGTCCAGGTGTGTGTGTTAGCTTATGAGATTTATGCTCTTTCCCAGGCTGAGAGTAAGCCTTAAAAAGGTTCCCATCTGCTGGACTCGGGTTTTTATTGAGGCTTTGAATTTAAAATTTAAATTGTGCGAGAAATCGACAAGAATGCGGCACAGGCTGTCCGAGTTCAGATATCATCTTCAATAAGCAAGAAACATATTTGCTGAAGAAGGCGGTGGCCTTGAATACTGACTTTTTGCCTCAACTGAAGGTGTGATTAAAATATTTTCTTCCGGTATAACCTCAAGTGCTGGTCTGAAATCCAATCGGATGCAAATGGCATGAACATCACTACTCGTACATTATGTTTCATATATAGAATGCTTCTGCTAAACTCAAGTCTCCAGTGTCAGAACTTTTGTGTCACCCCCTTTACTTTTTCTCGGTAACGTGACAAAATGCGTTTTTAAATTCTTACAAAGCATTTATACCTCATGCCATAAGAGGGTAGAAAGATGGCTTGTTAAGTAATGAAACATGAGCTTTTATTGTCATATGGAAAGCTTAATCAATGGCTTGGGCTGTCAAGCTCTTGTTCGGCATTCAGCTTGAAGCTCTAATAGTAGAGAGATTACGGCTGGCACGTGCGTCACCAGGATCAAAGGCATTATCTCGAAATCCGATAGAAGGACAGAAGAAACACGCAGGCGCTACGGTCAGGGACGTTTTTTATGTATTATTTTTTATTATTCGTTGATTTATTCAAAAATGAAAATACATGAAGCAAAAACATTGGCAGCAAGTGTCAATGCGAGGAATGAGAAGAGGTGGAATGACTGGGGAAGTGTTAGCTGCGGTGGCCTCTAAATAAGATGGACAGGAAGACTGCCTTCTGTTTGAAACATTTAGGCAATTTTTTTTTTCAAAAGAAATTTCCCCCACAACAGACACAGTCTATCTACTTTACTTATGATTACTCATGCTTATGATAATAGCTACTATAATTGAACGCGCTACTGCACAGGTCACGTGACGCTAAGCTGCTCTTCATAACTGAGCTCGGGCTTCAACATTTATATTAACCAACAGAATGTGTAGCGTAGGAGTTTGTTTAGAGCAATGATTCCACGTGACACATTGACGTATTTACCCTGAATTACAACATACAAATGACGGCGCTGATCCCTTAATGATTATTCTAAAGCACTTCAAAAAGGACGTGACGTTCAGGCTCAAGCATGTACAGTGTGAGAGGATGAACGGTTTCTAATAATGCACAAGTGCGATACTTTTATATAATTCACAGTACACGATCACTGCACAGAAGCATACAGCTAACAAAGTGGCGACACACCGGATTCAAATGGACTGCCTACAGTCCAGGAATGAAGAAAATGAAAGTGCTTGAAACATAGTAATACCAGCGTATCTACAAAGAGAACTGCTAGTTGCTTTGTGGCAGTGGTTGTGATATGGAGTGTAACCTTAATATTAGCTTAGGAAGTTATAACTTTTAAGTGGACAATTTAAGGCATGCGACGCGTATTTCACACATCCATACAACGCTCAAGGTACTATTCAGGTGTTTTTTTTTTTGTTTTTTTTTACTAAAGGCAAAATTATTAAATATCCCACTGAGCTACTGAAAAGTGGTTGTGAACCACTGACTATATAAGATGACATGTATAATAACCTTCATCTCATCTGCCTCCTGCTGAAGATATCAAGGCCCTCCCAGCTCCAGAACCTCAGTTTATGCAGCACTGATTCTGCCTGAGAATGTGAAATTGAAATTGCACTGAAAAACAGCCTGACTCATTGAATCATTTTTTTTTGTTAAGTGGAGAAAGGGAAAAAAGCAATCATTGCAAATACAGGGAAAGTGTGTGAAATGGAAAAATACAGTCACACTCTTTTTACGGCCATTTTTCAACAGTAGGCATATCATAATAAATGCAACCAAGAGGCACAATGCACAACATTTTGGCTAAAGTATGTGGTTGCTACCAGGACACTATATAAAGCGGTGGAACAATACAGATCCTAGAAAACAGAAATGGGAAAAGGTGTAGTTTGTTCTTGTACCACAGGAATGATAGGAGGAAAGACTGTTTGTGGAGAGGTTTCGATCTTCAGTTTTTCAGCACAGCATCATACATCTGGTACACGTACTGAGAGACTTCTGGAGCTCGGCACTTCAGAGACAGCTGTGGAAAAATCCAGAAAATATGTAATGATCGGCATGGTAGAAAATGAAAGGTCAGGGCGATCTGTGATCTTTTAATAGCATGTCATTTTAACCATTTTCTTTTTGAATGAAAGGATGAACTAATTAACATCAATGTAATGTAATGAGCTTAGTAATGAAAATCTGGTGCATGTTGATAAAACCTGCTCACTCCAGTTGTACTACTGTTTCAATGGCAGCTCGGTTATACTCCGTGTGAGGGCTTAATCTGAGGAGTCTGCTCTTATCTTGTGTCTAACCAATGAATAAGCTGTCATTCACTTCAGGGGGTCCTGAACAAAAGCACTCGCCTACAGAGCTACGTCTCTTGCTTGATGCCATCAAATGAACTCTAATGTGCATTCCAAGCTTACACAATATGTTTAATTATGCAAGCTAAGCCTAGTGTAGAAAAGCACCACCTACACACAAAACTGTAGATCAGGGGATTCAAGCCAAATTTATCCTGCTTGATGACTGAGTGAACTTTCAGATCTATAAATAAGACAGTCTGAAGTTATGTTTTGTTTTGGATTACCTCTTTGTTTTGTCTAGTGGCACAGATTCTGAAGAAATGAGAGACAACCATTTTGTGAGAAGGGTCAAGAGAGTTTAAATGAAATAAGTCATGGCCAGCTAGTCTCTGGTATGAGAAGCTGCCGTTAGCTAAAATATTACAGGATGTATGTGATTGGATAAAGACTAGAGTTCCTCACTCAGTTGTTCATCTCTGATTTTTCAGTAGAATGGCACATTTTTGGCAATGTTTTCACACAACAGCAAATGGTTCTCATTTGACCTCATGATTACATACATCATGAATGGCATCCTTGTAAATAGGATGCTCACTGAATGGGATTCATGTGCTGTATTTCTGCTCAAGGGTCTGACAATACACTGGTCTAATAAGCTTCCCAGATAAACATTCAACAAGTATGATAGAACAGAGGGTCCATTTGATTAGAATGCTGGAACACGACCCCATTGGAAATCCTTTGTATGGAACAATGTGTACTACAAGCTGAAGCACCAAAGTTGGCACCAATGAACTTTACCCAGTTAACAGCAGAGTGCAGTAACAGGAAGTCATGGCACATGGTGGCATGGTTTATTGGAAAAGTGGGATATGAACTGGTGTGAGCTTAATCTAAACACTTTATTTACACTTGATTCTTCTGTCTCGTGCCCACAGGTTGTTAAATTCTCAGATAAAATTTACAGCTCAGATGTGATGTCACCAAAACCATTATTTCTGGAGAATCAATATGATCCTCTAATATATTTTATTAGTTGTTTGAGACATCAAATAATTTCGTCTAGTGGAGACGATTCGGTCAAAATTTGGCTTTCACTTGCTGTCCAGCATTCGCTTGAAACCGGCATGGACTCCATTCTCTTTCACTCCTACTTCCAACTGGTGTGATTGTGTGTGTGTGTGTGTGCAGAGGGTTCTGCCAGCCATTCGAAATCCTTTTGTCACTTGCTCTTGGCTCTAAAGCCAGCTGGACTTGCTCTATTATTAATCCAAAGTCTAGCTACGCCAACACAGTCAAGAAAAGTAAAGCTAAATTCCCATTAAAACCAATTACACCAAAGCTGGATCTGTCCAAGCAGGCTCAGGGGATCACAGGTAATCAGCTCTCATGGAACTGACTGAATAGATGCCTGTTGGAAAAGCTTGAAGGGTTGGTGCTCTAATCAACAGATTATGACACGTCAAAACAACCACCAATATCTAGGAGATGTTTAATGGGATTCAATTTTGCCAAGGTGTGGCTGGATGTGTGCTGGAACCACCAGAGAACATTATGTTCACTTCGATCTAACAGGCCATCCTTGACAAGTGTCCTTCTGTGGAGCTGCTGCAGTATGTGTATTGTGTATGTGTATTACTGCAAAGCGAAGGTCACTCTCCCTTCTCTACTCGAGAGGTACACAAGAGAATATAGAGTTGTTTCAATGCAATGTCTCATGTATCTGGACTGCTGATGTCATATATTAGAATTTATAAATATTCAACAGCACTCTAGCATGTCAGAGGCTTAGCTTACGTAAGAAACGGTTAGAGAATGAGGAATTAACGATGCTCTCTGGCATTCGCTGAAAAGCATTTTTACGCTCCAGAACCTTGGAAAATATAAAATATAATGCTCGCTGTAAGTGAAAGTGTCTTTAAAACCTATATTTCCTGTCAGAGGGCACCGTGTAGGTCAAGGCACTCAAGCTTTAGAGAGAAAGTATTAGTCAAGACAAATCGGACCTTTTGACCTTCCTGTGCTCACACAGCATAAGATTAGGATCACTAAGTCTTCCTATCCTTATAGTGCATCACTTTGTCTGGGGCACTTTAGCTTCATCCAGTTCAGGGCATGTTAGTCATCACCATCGGTTCCTGTGTTGACATTAAGTTACTAGAGAGATTTACCGTGTAGTTGGGGTTGCCAGGTTGGATGCGCAGCTCGGCGAGGATCCAGATGCCGTTAGTGAGCTTCAGGGACTGATAGAGCATGTCCTGGCCCTCAACGTTTCGCTTGGCTATGGTGTAGATGTTGTTATTCTGCAGCTTGCCCGACACTGTGTCTGTCAGGGGCCACACACACACGCACACACACACACACACACACAGTCAGTTACATGGTCACACTTTGCTTAAATTCGTGTCACAGACATTGGAAATTTGTCCAAAAAAAAAAAAAGAAAAAAGAAAGGGGAATACAGGAACAGTGCACAAGAACTACAAGGCTCTAACTGGACCTCATTAGCTTCAATGCTACACAGCATTAAGGAACGAAACTGTGAGCTACACTATTCTGTAAACTACACCACATCCTACAGGTCTGGCTTTGTTTTGGTATTACTGACATTTAGCAAACCGGTGGCATTTGTTCTATTCACACTTTACTGTGACTCATCTGTAAAGTGCAGACCTTTCTGTCTTGACCTGTGTTTTCCTGCTCAATGTTGTACCAGGCTGAGAAATCATACAAATACAGCGTTAAACCAACATTACATTGCGTCGAGAAGTTTTCTTACAGATCTGGAACTCATCATGCTGGGTCTGAAACTGAAGACGAAACAATAGCAGCACAGGTTTATTAGATATTCACTGAGGGAGCAATGATTGACTGAAAACTCTAGAGCAATAGATAAACAACCTTTTCACACATCTGACATTTTGACGTGATGGGAGTCACTGACATCAAACCCATTTTCCAATTACCATGAGAGACTTTCTGGCCTTGGCACAGAGAACTTGATTTTTACTGGCATTGCAAAATAAAAACAGCCTGACAACCCCATCCTTACAGTGAAGTTAGGTGGTGTTAGCACCATGTTCTGCCTTAACCTTGGCTTCTTTGAATGACTAATGCCTTTCTGACTCTGAATTTTAGTGGACGCCATTTTCTAGGAAGTGTTACAGCTGGGTCATCTTCTTTCTGTCTTTTAATACTGGAAAGACCTTAATACTGCTCCACAGGATCATTTTTTTTAAAGAAATAACTTTTTTGCCGTGTTTGGATAGCTCTTTAGTCTTCATGATGCTGCATGGGTATATTTGTTCTCTGACAAACCCTGGGGGTTTATTTACAATTTTATACTTGCCTTGGCTTTCTGCAAATATATTTATATACCATGTTAAGTAGAGTTGTGGTCAATTTGCCTAAAGATGTCTAAAACCTTGCTAGATACATGATACGGATGCAGTGTATATACAGTATGTATTACGTGAGAATGTGGCAGAATTTGTGCGGTGAAACAACATTCATAAAGTGTAGTGCTGCGGTCATGTGAGAAGGCTCAAGTGTTGTCTCAATTCAACCACACACTATATCACACTAAAGGCCTGACCCCTGACAGATTACTGTAGAGGGACTGAGGCAGCAGCTGTAACAGCGAGATGATGGTCGACAGACTGAGATCAGACGGAGGCTTGGCAGAGCATCAGAATGCATGGGAGAAGAGAGTGAGAGAGTGTGTGTGTGTGTGAGAGTGTGAGAGTGAGAGTGTGTGTGTGTGTGTGTGTGTGTG
>JAOTRN010000030.1:9425137-9436860 GCA_028566695.1 Bagroides melapterus
GTGTGTGTGTGTGTGTGTGTGTGTGAGTGAGTGAGAGAGAGAGAGAGAGATGCAAGTAGAGGATGATGACACCAAGGGCAACTGAGCTTTAAAAAAAGCAGTGAATTTACACATATCAGTCATTAGTGTGACTGAAACTGACTGAGGATGAGAAAACAAGTGATAAACAGACAAAAATAATTTCACTTTCAATTTGGTTGTTGAATATTTTACATGACAACAGTGCGCTCCAAAGTGTTTATTCCTTTTACCCCACAGCAATTTGTACATTTCAATGAATTAAATAACAAGAAGTAAGTAGATAGACAGAGTGCAGTCAGTAAAACAGACAGACAGGCAGCTCAGTCACACAGCTGTAAAACCCTCCCTCCTACTGTCAAACTGAGACTGCCACTCAAATTAACCACCACCTTAATGTGAATGTTTCAAAAACTCCCATTCAAACGTGGATGATGATAACGATAATAATACTAAAACGGTTTTATTCATTTACAATTCGAGTCGCCGTATACACAGCTGCGGGAGTAAGCGACTTGTACCAAACACGGGTCCTGCCTTATAAAAGATAATGAATTGATAACGAGAAGAGAAGTGCATACTGCAGACAGAGTGCTTGTTTCAAGTGAGTGACAAAAGGAGATTTGAAGGCATGAATAGGAAAAATGCTATTTTTTTGGGTGTATTGTAGCTGCAGCTGTATTTAAATACACATTCTACACCTGTGTGATCGTTAATCATTAGTTATTTGTAGGCATCCGGAAGGCTACAAGGAAAACAAAACACCCTCAGGGCCATGTCTGTCTCACGACGCCATTAAACAAGAGAGACGCAATCAGCAGTCGAGCACAGAGTAGCAATGAGAAAAAACACAGAGCTTCTGCTACAATCACATTCCAACAATGACAAAGGTGGAATTGAAGCTTTCGCTCTCAGCATTAGTCAAAGCTGATTGTTTTTTACTGCTGCTCAACCAAAGCATCAAACGTACAGCTTTTTGTATGAGTAGTATGTATCTTTAAGCCCCACCCCTCAGGATCAATGACTGATTACTGAAAGGAGGATTCAGTTTTCCAAACAAGGTTTCTAAGCCACTTGTCTTCAGGTTCCAGCTTAAACCAATACCTTTTTACAATCATAATAATATTACTAGTACAATGCTTGCACCTCCGAGGAAAGATGTGTACTAAAAGAAACAAATGGCGTACCCTTGTTCATACCACCCCAGGTACAGTTGGTATCTTTATTTCTGACAGTGTGTAGGTGTAAATAGTGCTCTACCTACATTCCTGACCTACTTTTGAAAAACAGTCAAGATTTTCCTTGTGCTTACTTTGGAGAAAATGACAAATGAGAGAAAATTTGAAAATTAAAAACGTGGCATTTTACTTCACAATTTATTGAAATCTACAGAATTTCAGTGCTTAATAATAAAAGTCATGCAATGATTAAAGTTTCTCAATGGTGCAACTGAT
Organism: Bagroides melapterus; assembly: GCA_028566695.1. Lineage (NCBI taxonomy): Eukaryota > Metazoa > Chordata > Actinopteri > Siluriformes > Bagridae > Bagroides > Bagroides melapterus. Next base: position 9,426,610 of record JAOTRN010000030.1, read on the forward strand.
AATGTATTAGAAAGAGGAACATTTATATAAACCTGCCACTGATGGGCCATTAACAAATAATTAACCCCCAAATGCTCAGTTGTATAAAATGAGCTAAAAATGCATGTCGCTCTGGATAAGGCCATCTGCCAAGTGCCATAAATGTAAATCCGCAAGTTTATATGATTGAATCCGTTAATAAAATGCTTAGAGCACTGCAGTTTAGTGAGCACCGAGTACTTTTTATATACAGTGCATGTAATGCAGTGGATCACATGCATCCTTACCTGCATTTAAGTGGCACTCCTTGATTTGGTACTGCAGCTCATTCTCATTGGGAATGTCTTTCCATGTGGCTAAGAATACCTGGCGCTCTGTGAAGACCAAAAATAATAATAAAAAATCCATCAGAAAGCTATTACACTCAGATGGTGTAAGACAGAGGTACATTGGAAACCTGTTCCTTAGGGACTACCAGACTGTCTTGTTTCATTTCTGCTTGGCCTTGAGTACTGTATGCGGGTCGTTTCATGAGAGCAAAGTAACAAACTTTTACCCATTTTGCCGTCCTCGACAAAGAAGACGTTGAGCGGAATGAGCACGCTGAAGTAGAAGACGTCAATGTTGTTTTTCACAGCCACCTGTAGGACGGAAGAGAATGGAGTTCAGACTTTTAACACTAAATCCCAGCAGCAGTTTGTCATTTTAAAAAGGAACCGAAGGTAAATGAATCTCAGACTTTTTTTCAGTATTTCCGAGTTCGATAGGTGTCACGGGTGATGAAGTGTAACTGTAGAAATGTGAATGACTCACTGGGAAAGCGTGACGCCGTAACAACCCTATTCCGAACCGCAGAATTATACGGAACTACATTTACATATGAATATGTTTGAGGATAGCTACTTGGGGGTCAAGACTACAACAACACGGGAACAAATGCGTGCCAGTGAAAGAGTCTTGGGATTTCCACTGACCTAGGTGTCAACTTTGAGAATTTCTGAGAGTAAAACATTTTCTTGGCTGTACTAATCAACATTTGTTCTTTCTTATACTCTTCTTCCTTTGCTGTATCCATGACTACCAGGAATAGAGATGATAATAAGCTTACAGCGATCATAAAGATTGGTCATTTCAGACACGGTAGTCTTCCTGTCAACTCGAAACCTGTCAGTCAGGGTGAAAGTCCCAGGAGATTTCTGTTAAATCCTAATGTTTTAATGATGTTAATGTTACGTGAAGCTCTTGACCTCATTTTATTCTCTGCTCTGCTGCTGCATTGATGACACAAAGTGAGCCGAGTTTAAATGGGGTTTGTTTTCAGGCAGCAATATTGCAACTCGAATATACTTCTCTAGGTCATTGATCACAGTAGCATGATTTGATTAAAAGTGAGGTGAGGGATGTTTACGGCACTGACATTTCTCCTCGTGGCCTGGTGTAGATGTCGATAAAATATCTATTCAGAAGAAAAATTGTGTGGAATTTCGAGAAACTGATTTGTAACCAATCTGGGTAGTAATGGCTGTCTGATTGCCTGTCATGTCAATCCTGCTGGCTGTCAAATCAATCGTGTTCCTAGCATTCAGACCCTCTAACATGATGGAGAACAATATAAGCAGTACTCAAATGTTCAAAAGCAGCCTAATTTCCCAACAACACTGCTGATGCTACCTTATTCTTCTACAATGGTTTAAACTCCTCTGAGTAAAGCTTGCTTTTACTGGGTGATGAATTTTACTAGGCTATTAATTTTGTCTGGTTAAATGCTGGTTCATTCCTGTTTTATTCAAAGAAGCTTTGTTTTAAGAAACAATGCACATTTCGGTTAAGAAAAAAGCCATGGGTTAACCTTTACAAAACGAATGACTGTGCTAGACAAGAACTTGCTGACAAGCCTGCATTATAATACTGAAGTGAGTCATTCTTTTTCCTTTTTTTAGTTTCTTTGTCATAAAAAAAAGAATGTGAAAGCAGAAAATCAAAAGATTTTCACATTATAAGGGCTATTATGTGCTATTAAAAAAGGTCAGAACTGAGAAACTCTCCTTGAATCTACTGAACAGCTATATTGTGACAGTTGTTCTGGAAAATTAATCAACAACGTCTAATGCAAGAATTCAACAACGCCGTGGAGTTGAACACTAAACAATTATGAAGCCGCTAGGTTTTTGTGTGGTTTTAATAAAGGACACTGGGAGCCTGAAACTCCAAGGTCTTGGCAGGCTACTGTGTGGACTAGCGGGGGGTTTTTCACACGGACCCGCGCTTCTAAACAACCGTCTCATAAACAATCTCTGCTGGAGCTTTGCTGGCTGCCGAATGAACAGGTGCAAGTGTCGTTTCTGCCATGCAAAAAAAAAATAAAATGTAAATAAATAATTAAATAAATAAATCATGCAATATTGGGAGATGAAGAATACAATAATATAAAATAAATAAAGGTGACGACAAGCTGTTGGAAAGATGAGGCTCACTAGTCGCTCACCGGGGAACTGCTGGAGGAAATCACACAGATCATTACAGTGTGGAGGGTAGAACCGGAGCATGCTGTGCACAGGCCTCACAGCTGGATTTCACCACATCAGCTCTTCCACAAGCTGCTGGCTGCCAGCAAGGGGCTAAGAGTTGGACACTGTCCAAACCCACAGGGGGAGGTAGTGATTTCTGCACTTCCTCTAGACGAACATGCCGCTCTCAGCTGATGGATCGGCTGATGAGAGTCTTTGCTGACTGCAAGACCTAGCGATCTTTATTTATTTATTTTTTTTAAACAGTACTCATTATAACGATGAGGATTCCTGACACAACTAATGAATTTCATTGTCAGATGGGTGGCGGGGAGATGGATACATAATCCGGTGTAATTGCGAGGAAAAACGAGCTGGATAATTTGAGTTGGGTGCTGAATGATGAGGAACGCTTTATGACGATGATGCCAACGGTCCTGCGTTCCTACCTGGAGGTTGTTGAGAGGGTCCATCTTCATAACGGGTCCGATGGTGTTGAGGGGCAAGGAGATGTCGATGTTTTGGTTTGGCATTAGAGGTGTGTGAACGGGTAAAGGCGTGGTAGGAATCACTCCGAAACTGCACAGGATACGTTGGTTAGAAACATGGATATATATATGCATCATACAAAGGAAAATATTGATTTTTAAAAAAAAAAGAAAAAAAAAAGAAAAAAGGCATGAGGAGAAACCTGTTCTTATTAAACTGGATGGCAAAGTCGGTCATGTGCTGCAGTGCTTTGTTGGTGAAAGTCATGTCCATGTACATGTGACCTTGACGGCGGGAGAACGTTCCGGAAATTTCTAACCCTTTCGCCTTGACAGCTGGCAACCATACCTGAAAAGACAAGAGCTGCGTTATGACACGTTCACAACTTCTCAGCTCACACACAAAAGACTTTGGTAGTGAAATTTGGTAGTGAGGAACACCAGAATCAAGCCTACAGCCCATGATGAACTATTAAATAAATAAATAAAAAAATAAATAAATAAGTAAGTAAATAAATACGCTGGTACACGAGTACAGTGTACTTATAGGGGAAACTTCTGAAAATTTCACCGCTGGAGAAATTCAAGTTGGGAGGCACTGGGTGTCAGACCTCCGTTTTCTTTACTGTCCTAACCCAGTTGAGTCTCTGCATTAGGTTTCGCTCGGGGAGATATTATTAATGAAGCCGTTTGTGGCGTTCCCGAGTGAGCCGTACTCCTTAGATATATCAGGAGTTTCTAAGAATGGTTCACAGCGGCAGAATTAGACTAAATCGAGCGTAATTCCTCAGACCCACTGTGCATGTGACCTACATGATGTGAATGAGTGAGTGTTACAGAAGGTGTTCTCTGACAGGAGACCAGATTTATACCAACACCTGTTTGAACGAATGCTGTTTCTACAACACCGACTCGTTCACAAAAACTTGTATGGTGTTCACATTCCCAAGACAAGAAAGTATGGAACTTTTGCAGTTCTTAGTAAAATAAAATTTTAACACTTACAGCTTTAGGTGCGACATAACCCCCGGTATTGATGGCCATGCTTGTGGAGAGTTCAAACAGGTCATTTAGGCCGCTGCTGATGGGCGCTGGAGTGGGAGACGGAGCGAACGTGTTTGGCACTGAGGACGGAATGAAGTTCTGGCCGACCTGAAGGAAAAAAAAAAAAACACCACAGTTAATATTCATTCTAGTTAACACAAGTCAACTAGACATAACAAAATACACCAGTCACTGTAGCTACTTTGCAAAAATGTAATATTAGTGTTGCAATTAGAAGAGCTGGTCTGACTCCTCAGCCAATTAAAGGTCATTTCTGTTTTACTGTAATGTTAACACAGTCTACTTACTGCAGGACTGCCTCCAACACCTCCACCAAGATCTCCACCAAGCTACAAAAAAAAAAATCAACCCAAGAATTTAATCAACAATAATAATAAAGATTGAGCTCTAAACATTAAACTACCAATTTATTCATTAGTTTATACGACTCGCTTGCATGAAAACCATCATGAATAAATAGTCTGTGCTTTTGTGTGCTGTGTCTCAGTCGAACATCCACTAATGAGTAATAATCAGCTACTTAAGTTCAGCAGAAGGGTCAAATGGGGAGAGTCGTAACGTCGTAACTCCATATTCGAGCTGCTGACCTTCAGAACGATTAGACAGGGTGGTCCAGGAGGTGTTCGTAGTAAATCGAGTTCACGTTTTCAGGCTTCGTCGGGTAAAGGAAGAGAGTGAGTGGGATGGAAAGGGCAATCGTTAATAAATCTCGAGAGTTGAGCAAAATAAATCTTGGGAGAGGCAGAGGGTCTTGTATACACATCACCTTTCGCAATGGCGGGAATATTCACCAGGCATCATTATTTTTCCCTTACATTTCTTTGCCGAAGGTGACTCATCAATTCCGGTGCCAAACATACTGTATACATAAAGCTGATACCATAAATATAAATACTACACTAGGAAGCGCAGTCGCTCAACCATTCGTCCTTCTCAGCACAGCTACGATTAGACCTGTTAACGGAGGCTAGTGAGAGGAAACAGGTTTGGAATAATACAGTGGATAGTTCCATCATTTCTACCAATTAAATCACAACAAGTGCAGCCAATGAGCATGTAATTAAAATGGCGCCAAGTGGCTTATAGCAGCTTTCGCTCTCGGTTAGCCGTGAAGTTTCTGGGTGATGTATTGCTTTGATGAGTGGTTGCTGATAGACATTCCAGGTTGCAGGAATTTCAAACTGTCTGACAAAGTTTTGCAAAGAAATAATGAATAAATAAATAAATAAGTAGCCTTAGTTGTAACCTTTAAGTAAAACCCTCCCAGTCACATGACCAGATCTCCAACTATGTGCGGTAGTTACACAACATGAGATGGATTAAAAATAAACACTGAAAACTCCATCTGACACATACAACCACACAAAGCTGAAATACATATAAATGTCAAATTTGCCAAAAATCTTGGAGGAAAAAAAAAAGAAAACACCTTTTCTTTTTATTTCCACCTTCTAAGCAGCAGCCTGCTGATTGTTGTGCCTTTCAGACCGTGTCTTTCATTAAAATTGGCCCGATTCCATCACTCGCTCTAATGGTTTCCTCTGAGCTGCTGACAAGTCATAGACCTTTATTCTTTTCTTATGAACTCTTAATGAGTGGAGAGACTTTTAAGGCAGTAGAGGAGAAACGGTAGCTTAAAAAACTGTCTGAGGAGAGGATTTGTCACTTAAGCCTTTTAATGAGTTTCGGATATCACTCGGATCCTTCCGGTTCCGCAAAGGTTGAATAGCGAAAGGCGTTTGAGGTGAATTCCAGACTTCGAGAGCCAGGGATGAGGATTGTCCTCGATTGTCATGCTGCGTCTACTGTCATGGTGCTCAACGCTTCCACCTCAGGTCAGAAGTGGCATGGCTCATTTTGAGCTGGGTCTGAGCCAATATATTTCAGCAACTGCTCCTCTTGAATACTGATCCGGAGAAAGCAATCACGGTTTTATGTGGAGCAAACTGACGACTTGCCATTCGAGGCCTTAAGGTAGCTTGCAAATCCATTGTTACAACATTATGGATCAGGTCTAATACTTTTACCTCACTGCACTGGCTGAAAGAAAGTGTGTGTGTGTGTGTACCAGAAATTCATTTCTTCAACCTAAACCACCAGTAATTTTTTTCCCCTCCCCAATACAGAATACATTTTGCCGCCGATAATCCTTATCGACCGATGTCCATGCGTGTTTTTCTAGGAAAATAATGTTAGAATAGTGAACAAGGAAAGGAGGGAAAAAAAAAAGCTCACCATGCTACTGAGAATCTCAAAAAAAAAAAGTTCTTCATCTGAAATGATTTCCTATTCCAGGAATCCTAAAGGAACAACTTTAACCTCACACTGTTACAGAACTCCAGACTAATCAGCAGTCAAGAATTTAATAGTGGATTCCTAGGCACTGATAAATCAAACGAAACCAAAACTAAACTCCTAACTAGCTAATAACTAACTAAACGTATTTCTCAAAATATTTCTCAAATAAGTCATGAAATCCATGAGAAAAAAAAAAGATAGTCTCCTTGCTGAGGACAAAGTTTTGCTCTAATTCCATTAAACAGAAGCCTCTGGGGAAAAATGACCTTAATAATAAGACAGCAAAATGTGGTCATCGCTTACGTATTTAAATACAGGTGCAGTCGGGTCAAGTTCTACACAAAGTGCTCTTCAAAGCAGAAAAAAGATTCAAATTGCTGAACGCAATAATTGGCTAATCTTCGTATGCAACAAAGCATGAATAATATTGCAATGAATAAAGATAAAAGGGATTCACCAGACTGTCAAGCCCGCCTCCTAGAAGGTCTACGGCTCCCATCTGCATGGACGAAACCTGCGGCACGTTGACTGGAGGACCCAGGTCGAGGTTGAGGAGGTCACCCAGGAGATCACCTTGAGATGGAATAACCTGGGGCTGGTCGATGGCGGAAGCCGGACCACCACTGACTGGGCTCTCACCAGTGTCGATGCTGTTACAGACGAGAAAATAGGACACGGTGTGACAACGGAACAATAGTCAGACTGGCAAAAACAGATTCATGCAACTTTACTTCTGAGTGACTCAAAAAAAAATCCTGTTAAAAACGGCATCTGCCGTTAAATAGTCGTTTACCTGCCGTGCTGAATGGGCAGGTGCTTGCGGTGGATGCCGTGACTGCCTTCCACAAAAGCGTTAGGCGGCTTGTGGTAGACGGACGCCAGCGAGCCGATGTGACAAATGAGCTCATCCAGCAGCGTGGGCTCGATCAGGTCCGTCTCCTCAGAGATTAGCGGCTTCTCGGACAGCACCACCTCTTTGGCGGTCACCGGGTCAGTGGACAGCAGACGCCAGTAGATGTAGCCACGATCGCGCAGGTCAGGGTTATCAGAGTCCTGTGGAAAAAAATAGAAAAGAATTACCAGCATTTATTGAATGGTGTGCTAGCAAGAACCAGATTCTAAATTAAGTCAACAACATCCTAATAAAACAGTGGACATAAAACTGCACTGTAAAGAGACAATGATTAATGAGTCTCACTTGAGTGGCCAGGCTGAGAACTTGCTGCACCAGCTCCTGTGTTTCTGAAGGCTTCTTCAGGAACAGCTTCACTATGGCTGTTAGCAAGGTGAGCTGAACCTGTAGGACAAACAGAATGACATCAGTACACTCGCTACACACCTAAAACCCTGCATGTTTAAAACTAGACATACATCACACCATGCCAGACCTTCTGCCTCACACCAATTCGTGTGACAGCTGCTCACCTGAGTGCTTTCATCGTGGAAGCCCTCGAGGAAGCTTTCCAGAAGTTCATCTGCGTTGTCGATTCTCTCTGCATATTCACCCACTATCCAAATCATTGCGGCACGTGCATCCGGTTCATCCAGAGAGTCCAGATTCTCGCACAGAGTGGCAATGATGCTCTCATACCTTCACAGGATTTATTTGAAAAATATTTAATTGACACTAATATCCAATAATGACATGAATCAGATTGAATGTTTCAGCTTGTACATGATGTAGTAGAATGAGAGAGACTGACTTGTTAGGGTATTTGCGGAATATATCTCGGATCACCACAATGGCCTCCTGCACGACGTAGTTCACTTTTGTCTGGATGAGGTCCAGGAGGGTGCTCACGCAGCGCTCAGCCGATTGCTAGTGTGTAAAAACAGACAAACAGACAGACAGATTGAGTTACAGAGAGAGAGAGAGAGAGAGAGAGAGAGAAAGAGAATATATTCCTGTAATAGCAGTGAAGGAAATTAAACCTGTTGAACGGCATTAACGTAACACACCTCGACTTTTATAGCGCAGCGACCGATGGCACGGACCGCCTTGCGCACGAAGTCCACGTCCACCTCGGTGGCATATTCCTTCAGCTCAGCTAGTACCTAGGAGCAAGAAAAATGACCTTTTCATTTCACCTACACTAACCTCAAACCATTTCCAATAAAAGAGAAAAAAAAAGTGCTTTATATATGGGGACACTGATCCACCTCACAGTCCAGATATGAACTCATATCTGGAGATCTGTGTTCTTCTATTCTGTAGATTTAACTGTAGTAAAATATCCAGTATTCTGTGTGACAATTGGGTAGAAATGTATTTCTAATTCAGCCTGGCATGATCATGATCACAAGTTCATAAAAGATCCATATAGGATTCTTGATTAGAAAAGATTTTACTCTGGATATTTTCTGGATTGATCAAATGGGACAGCTGTACTCCATGTTGCAACAGATTGTGTTAATCCACAAAACAACCAAAAAATAAATAAATCTGTGCCTTGCATGCGTTGCTTAGCTGACAGACGAGAGTCAGGTTTGTTTGTTTTTTAACCACAGGGATAAAAATGTTTACTGTTCTGTGACAGTGGCTGTGAATCAGTTTTTACTCCACTGACAGTAGACTTGTCTGAGCGCTTACGCAGGGATTTTTCTGGCAGCTATTAAACAGACTGCGGCTCAGATAGTGAAGCTGTTACACCATCTCCCTTTGGGCTTGGTGTGAGTGTTGTAAAGGACAGAACACTTTGCACAAGGGGAGAAAATACCAAGAAAATGTCACACATAAATCAAATAGAATAAAAAAAAAAAAAAAAAAAATACAAACAACATTGTGAAAATACAGTAAGAGGGGGTTTGTGGCGGTTGTACCTGCGCAATGTTTGCCTGAGAGGCCAGTCGGATCATAATGTCCAGTTTCTCCAGCTTGACGTAGATGGGATCGTTGTACTTGACAAAGAACACTTTGATCTCCTGCTTCAGGATCTCAGGTCTGGCAAAGAGACACTGGTTTAATAGTGACATGGTCAGACAGAAATAATTATACTGCAGTACTTCTGGATCTTTCTTATTTCTCTGTAGGTTGCTACCGGATGCTTGAATTTCCTCTGGGATCAATAAAGTATCTACCTATCTGATTATCTGCCATGATTTCAGCCACTGAATATAAAAGCAGTGTATTACATGTAGTCGATTAAGACTGAGTGCAGGAAATGCTAACGACCCATAAGCACTATGTGCAAAGTCTTATATCATCTACTGACTTAATGATAGCCTGGACTTTGAAAACATTTTAGCCTATAATTCAGATTTCAATACTCAATGTGTTAACGTCAACCTCATCGGTGTTTGGCGCATCTTTGTTTATGGCAACAGGATGTATTGGTTTTAAATTCAATTCCATTTCAGACTATAAGCCTTTGGTGCACTATGATAGGTGTGATGTAGAGTAATACTACCATCTAGTGGCATCAGCTGTTTACCTCACCTCGCCTTACCTTTTTCTCCATGCAGGAAAAATGTAAAATGTTAAGGGTCTAATTTTTTACGATTACCATAATGACCTGACATCATTTGGGCCAAATAATTCAGTAGGTAAGGTTTTGTGGCAATGTATATTCATATAACATCATGTTCTCAAGCGCTATGCTCGTGTGTGTTTGTGTGTGTGAATAACGCTATAAAACTGACCTCTTCTGCACAATGAGGTTGATGTTCCTAAGGGCCACGTACTGGACCTCGGGTTCGCCAGAGAGCAGAGTCACAAGAGGGGGAGAGAGCTTCTTCAGCAGGGTGTTGTAATAGTCAGAGTCCTTCGGCAGCAGCTCCAGGAACTTCATCAGGACCTTGACGGCTGACAGCACGACAGCCGAGTTGGCATGTGAGAGGCGTGGGGTCACACGCTCGCAGATGCTACGGCAAGGGGGGGTGGGGGGGATTTGGAATCCAAGGTTGAATATTTGGAA
>JAOTRN010000030.1:9466440-9482149 GCA_028566695.1 Bagroides melapterus
CCGCCGCCGCCGAGGCCCAACAACAGCTCCGCCGCTCTGCAAGTCACTGTCCTTCGCATTTTCTTCACTCTTTACCCGATCAAGCTCAATTCGTTTTGCTGCTTCCCAGTTTCCTCGTAAACATACGCCCAAACGCGGCCTAACAGGCCATTTAGACCTAGTGTCTATGTGCACAAAGGCACGCACGCACCTACTGCGTTACTCACGCGGTAATACAAAAACCCCTCTAGCTGAGTTTCAAATGTCGGCTGCTTGTTTTGACTAAAAAAGCGACCCATTATCCAATCAGAGGCCTGAAGCGCCGGTATAACCACGCCCCTTGGACAATCACGCGTGTTCCGCGTGCAACCCACATTGTTTAGACCACAAAGCGAAAGCACACCTTAAACTATAGAATTGTGCAGTCGTTTCTATGGCGACGGCGATATTAGAAATAGGTTTTGCTAGGTTTTGTTTCTGAAACAACCTCTGCCTGCGATTACAGCCTGAAGTGAAAATGCTGCACCGAAATGTGTTGTAATCATATACATATAATCCAATAACACTATTTCACCCATAAGCTTAGGGCTAGGAAAAGAATATGGCTCACATCTGGTCAATCATCTTCAGTCATACAATGCAAAATATCAGCACATTACTCATTCCATCAATATCCCAAATATTGAGGTTTGTATGGCACAAACAGCATATGTTCATCACTGGGAAAAATACACAGTACTGAATAGATTTCCAAGAGTGTATGTGATATTTTATAATTAAAAAAAGCTGCAAAAATTTAAAATTTCTTTTATTTCCCAGAGGGAAAACAAAATTTAAACACATTACATATGTACATTTATTTTTTTTTTTTTTTTTTTTTTTTTTTTACAAACAAAACACAGTACTTGGACTTAAAAATAAATCTAAAACTTGTAATTAAAAACAAAAAAACATTTCAATTATTGATATAAACCCAACAAATCTTTCAGGACAAATCACTTTTCTTACATTTCTCTCAGACACATGCATTGATAGCATATTAGCAGACCAGTAGTAATCAGTCTCTTATGTCTCATCAATGCTCATTATCTGACTCAACTACTTTGATGCAAGAACTGCAATAGATCCTTTAGATCTTGCTTTGGTAGGTCTGAAGCACTTCCTGAAAAATGGAAGGAACATAAAACTGGATCACTTCATGAGACGGTTGTTTGTTTCCAAATCACCACCATGTTCTTGTCACTTAAGGCAACCAAATAACGAAGCTCGGGATCCATGGCAACGCTGTTAATGGACGGCCCATCGACTGGACCTCCTCCGCTTTGCACTGGAGATGGCCACTCCAGCACCTGAAATGACATTGTGACAAGGTTTTTAGATCCCACAGTGCTTGCTGTACAGGAATAGCAAACTGTGTGTCCTTGTTCAGAACGTAATCAGGCGTTGTGTTGTGAATCACTCCCGTTGTACCACCATACTATTTGTGCAGTTCAAATGTGATCGTAGCAGTGATGCCAACTGGCACGTTAACTTGCCATCCTTTTATGGGTTAGTAGGCGAGGCTTACCAACACGACCAGTGATCGTATTACACTGATCCTAAGTAGCGACATTAGCCATAGGATTGTATAATCTGTGTCAGGGTTTATAATCACAAAAGTCATGCAACTCAACACAAAACCTATGTTCTATTACAAGTTAAATAGAATCAAGACACTCCCTTAATAATAGCACTGTTGGCAGGTTAGTACCCATACCTCTGTTGCAGGAATTGCTTTTCCACTCTTAAAGTTGGCCTTCGCAAGTTCTGTGATGTGATACGTCCATAGTCTGCCTTTCTCGTCTCCGCACACGACGTAGCCAAAGCCTGTAGAGTGGCAAATATACAGTATAACACTAAAGCTGCAAACAGACATTTGAGAAACTGTATAACATGAACAGATATCTAAAATTGTCAAAACCTGTTAAATTTGCATTCCATTTTTTTATACAAAATATACTTAATCGTGTGGCTGTATGACACACAGAGGGAACAAGAACAATGGTGAAAATTGTGTTGAAGCTTTCCTGAGAATCATTTTATCATAAAATGTTTGCATGTTCAGACAGTTTGAGCAGAGTGTGTGTGTGTGTGCGCGTGAGAGAGAGAGAGAGAGAGAGACTAACTGGGGCAGGTGTTAAGAGACAGGTATGGGATATCTGTGTTAGACCACTGCAGTTCAGCCAGGATCACCGCAGGCACCTCCTTTTTCCTCCCTTTGGCAGACGCCCTCGTACCACTCCAACTCCACAAGTAGATAGAGCCCTGCATGTGGCTCTTAGATGCTGAGAAAGTAAACAAAAATTAGTCTGAACACATCCACAAACAGCTGTTCACTTCTAAACGTTATCAACATACATTTTTTAATGCATATATTAATCCATTAATGTGATGCACCCCGGACAGTGTAACCGTGGGTCCGCTCACTCACCTACTATGTCTTCTGTAAGGAAGCTGAGCCCATCAATAGTGCGGTAGTTATTGTTCTTGTTGCTCTTCTTGTACACAGGAAACATAATCTCCATCTCCTCTGCTCTAAAAGGACACCAGCAAAGACTTACACATACTGTGATACGTTTACTGAAATATCTCACCACTAATAAATCACATCACACAAGCACCTCTTCTGCATGTTCTTGTTGAGCTGGATGTCGAAGCTGTAAAGCCCGTTGTCGCAGCCTGAGATGAGGTACGTGTCTGGGGAACAGGGTGGCAGGCAGAGATGCAGAGGAGTGGAACAGGTCTCCATAACAATCAGCTGACTGGTAGAACGATGACAACAATTACATGTGTGTGTTTTTCCAAAAACAAAGATACACGAATGTAGAGACACAAAAAAACATGAAAGCTGTGATAACAAACCTGGTTTTGAAGTTGTAGTCTCGATCCAGCCCGCCAATATCCCACATGATGATCTTGTTATCATATGCGCCACCTTGATACAACAACAAAAATTGTTCCTCAGCTAATTTTCAACTAAAATTAATTAACCAACTTACAATCTTATATTATAGTGGAAACACATTTTAAAATAGACTTTATGTACAGTGTCCATGTGAGACCCAAAGCATCAACTGATGACCAACATTTTAGATTTTCTTTTCTTGTCTATCAGTAGTCCCTATGAATATTTAGACCTCTTTATCTGTACTTACTGAACAGGAAGGTGGTTTGGCGCTGGCTGAATCGTAACACAGATATAGCTCGGCGACTAGCGCGGAACTCGCCGTATGCCAGGTTGGCTCTGGGGTGGATAAGCTTCACCATGCCCCTCTTCCCTCCTGCGGCGAGGATGCTGCAGGATCGAGCACAGCCGCCCTCGCGTGACATTAGCACAGTGGTCCATGCCAGAGTAAAGAACTCCTAATAATGAAAGAATTTACAAAGCAATGTACATAAAATTAGGCAGATGTTTATTCACACAAAATGTCTGTGGCAGTGATTAAACACAGCTAGTGACGAGAAATGTCCCCTCTAGTTTTGTATTTTTAGTTATGCTTGAATCGTTCTATTATCCAAAGTAGTTTTAAGAGACACCTGGCGGTAAGAAGCGGAATTAGAAGCAGGAATAACCACGCACCTCACCAGGGACCTTGTATTTTTTCAGCACGTGGCCAGACTCGCAGTCTATTACACACACTGTCTCTCCTCCACAAGTGGCTACTGATTGTGGCCAGACACCTTCATCTAAAAAAAAAAAATCAAAGCATAAACTGTTATTATAGTGCAACTGTGTGCTGATTTTACACCAGTCTTGGTATCTCTTTTGTATCTTTGACTTTAAAAAAAAAAAATTATAAAAAATAAATAAATAAAAATATCGCAAACAGACCAGATTATATGGTGTTGCATCGCAAGATACTCACTGCTATTGTTGTGGGTTGGCTCGAAGGTGCAGGCCCACAGCTGGGTGCTGAAATCATCTGGACTATCCTGTTTACTGTGACACTGCAGGACGTGAAAAGGCTGCAGAACGGCCGGCTCCTGCATAGAGACACTCAACAAAGTCATAACGGCTTTGTGATGAGCTGTTAGCAACAATACACAAAACAAAGAAAAGCCAGACAAGGGGGACCCCATGTTTTGTGCATTGTTGCTAACGGCTCACCACATCCATGGAGATGTAGGTCTTATAACAACACATACATCATAGGTGGGCCTTAAATTCATAACAAATATACCTTTGGAACTTGGTATTTAGTCACTTTCCAGGTTGTTCTGTTTTCTGTCTTGGTGGAGCTGCATGCTTGTGGAGTCGCAAGCTGAACTTTGAGATTCTTCTTTGCTCCCTTTGCGGTGGGTGTCACAGCCAATTGTGTCACAGATGCCTTTTTTGGGGTGTTTTGCAGGCGGCTGGATTTTCTCGGACTTGCCTCAGGAGTGTTCGTTTTCACACACCTTGGGCTTGAGATGTTCGAATCAAATTTCTGAGGTGTCCCCTGTGACCGGGTGGATTTCCTTGGACTCACCTCAACTGAAGCTGTGCTGGCTGCCCGGCTTGATTTGCGTGGACTGGCCTCTGGTGCCACTGTTTGATTTACTGTCCTTCTCTTTCGGGGTGTCGAGGAGCTGCAGTTTTCTTCAGGGTCATGTTTTTTTCTCTTGAGGGGAGACTGAAATCATGCATCGTTTCATTAAAAAGACATCAATTAGACCCTAACATACGTAATATGTTTGTTAAATTGAACTAAAGGCCTACCCCATTCTCTTTTACAGGAGTCTCTGCTGTCATGTTTTCCTCCTCCTTTTCTGGACCAGTCAGCAATTTGAGATATTCTTTTGCAATCATCTCAACCTGAACCACAGAACTCAAATTTAACAGAGGATATATGAATATAGAAACTAGAGAAATACATTTCATGTACGCACCCTCCATTTGGTGTAGTCATTTAAAGAGCTGGGGCCGTATTTGACTTGAAAGCATGCCGCGTTAACAAATTTATTCTCAAGCTCATTCAAGCTTTTTGAAGTTGCTGGATCAGGGAGACTGAAGTTCTTCTCCCATACTGCAATCACCTGTTACAAAAAAAAGCAACATTTATTTAATACTGTGTACAAAAAAAAGTCAATTTCCTAATTAAAATGTTCAAAACTTACCCGCTTCATAAGGATCTCGCTGTTCACGTAGCGGATGTGGTTGGCTGTCGCACTGATGTCCTTACCGTTCAGGATTTTCAGGTTGGATAGGAGGAACATCACTTTGTGCTCATCGCTGACCTGCAGAAACAGGAAGTAATTCCAAATTAAAAAACAAAGCTCTCACACAAACAACAACATCATACAAATCAACAGAATGGTTCTTACAGTGAGATAGAGATTGTCATCCAGTCGCAACTCCTCCAGGCTAGCCAGAACCTCCAGCGAGGTCACATCCTCCAAATTGTTGTTGGAGAAGTTTAAAACACGCATGCGGGGAAGGGAGAGTCCTGCTGGGAGCGTCTGCAGCATGTTTCCGGAAAGATCTAACTCCTCCAGTGCAGAGAGCTTGTTCAACAAGACCACAGAAAGATCTTTATTCTTTAATCCCATACGTGAGAGACTAGAAAGAAGAACAAACAACGGTTATGTTAAAATAATGCTACTACATGTGTGACTACCCTTAATCGATGCTTTAAACACTTTCTTATCAGAATCCTTACAGACAGGATACTCAGCACTTGAGTGTCAACACACAGTATAATTTTCTACACCCAGACATATACATAGCTCATAGTAATTTGTATATGATTGCTCTAGGAACACTTACTTTACACTGGTAATTTTCTCCAGTTTGTTTGTTTTAGGTGAGCCTTTCTCCAGCAGTATTCTCTCTGTAATCTTCTCCATGATGCTGTGTGAAAAATGAACACAGTAATGTGGACTGGGGGCTTCTTTCCTTGCTTAAATACCACTGGGGTTTCCGCTTAATGTTTCTGCCATTGTCTGACCAAGTTTCAGAGCTTTCTGCATTAAAATACACAGAATTTGAGTTAAGTGGCCACTTTACACCTAGTGAGTCAGATAATTCAGTGATTCAAATGATTCACCGGAACTAGAGTGAAGCTAACTCTTCAGTTATCACTTTTACAACACAACAAAAGAAACATAAGACACTATAAACTCCTGAAAAGTGAAAAGGTTGAAGATTGGAATTTCATTTTTATTATTTTTTACAGAAATTAACAAAAAGCTACTAGAAACGCACGCGACCATGGATTATGATACAGATATGACTCAGTAAACTAAGCTTGAACATTATTAAAAAATAGCTTCCATGCTACTAAGACTATAAATGTGCATTAACAGGGATAAATACCGCTACATTCAAAATAAACTAGACATTACTTACGGAAGCACACTTCGCTACTTCGTCTTTTCTCAGGAAAACGTACCGTGAACTTTGACCAAAGTGACGCCACTACGCTCGCGTATGCAGCCTAGTGTCCGCCATATTGAGTGTGTCTAGCCTCAAGTCACTAACTAAATATCGTAGATATTCAATGGGGTGTATATGTAAACATGAAATAAATATCAGTAACTATCAGTACATTTACTACAGCACAATCTCTCAGTAACTGGAATAATTGAATGGTTTTAAAATCTGAATAAAAACAAAATCATATTACTTAATGTAATTAAATCATTTTATTGCTTACGCAGTAGTTATTTTTTACATAAGAAAATTTTCAGAGACCACGCCTGTTACATAAGGCCTAGATGAAGTTTTTCAATTTGTTGATTTAAAATACATTTTTTCCATATAACAAAATATGAAAATAAGAGGTCAGACATTCAGGAGATACGTTTAATTTTCCACAAAAGGTACAAGGAGGTTAATAATAGTGTGTTAAACTTCTGTGTGAAACATTTGTGTAGTCACACAGTCACTATAGTATATAGTGTAATAAAAAAATAATAAGCTGAAAAGAAGAAGTAGAAGAAGCCTTTATCAGCAAAAAATACATTACAGCACAGTGGAATTCTTTTCTTTGCATATCCCAGTTGATGCAGTGCCCCTGGAACAGAGAGGGTTAAGGGCCTTGCTCAATTGCACAACAGTGGCAGCTTGGTGGTGGTGGGGTTTGAATCCAGATCTTCCAATCAACAACCCAGAGTCTTAACCACTTGAGCCATCACTGCACGAGTTTTTGGACAAAGCAATTATCTGTTTTGCTCTTCATCAAGAAAGAAACCTTAAAATCATTCAATCATTATTCCATTTGAATAACTTGTATAATAGATAAAAAAAGTGTTACACATTACAAATTTGGGTTTACTGGATTCAAACGAATTCATCAGTTAATCCATAAATAATCTGTTAACACTGAAGCCCTTTTTACACAGGGACACCTTTAAAGCTTGATGCCAGATACAACAGCTCTGACCCCAGCTTCTCCTGCTCTCCGCCATTCAGAAACTCAGGGGTCAGCTCTCTGAAGGTGCTGCACACCCGTCGACTGTGTATGTGCTCTCGATGTATGGCGTGTTTCCATCGATGGCGTGCCTCGCCATACATCACAAATAAACACCTCCGAGGTATAGTAACAGCCACACTGATCTCGCCTTGGTCCATATCCCCCCAGCCCTGGTCTAAGCTCATGGTGATCACTGTGTTGGAGAGCAGATTGAGAGTAACCAGGCGCTCCCCCCACAGCCAACTGTCGTCCAGATGAGGGTCGATGGCGGAGCCACGTTCGGGACTGTACTCCAGGTTGCACTGCTCTACTGGGTGAAAATCAGCCAGCAGCGGCTCTTTGGTCATCCTGTCTACTAGCTTATGACTGACCGCAGGGAGACCACTGAAACCACCAAGGCGTACACGCCGCTTTCTGAAGTTAACCTTTGGTCCAAAGTCCTAAGAGAAGCAACATGGTTTTGTACAACTAATTAACATAGTAGGTAGAGCTTCAGCAATAGTAGTTAAAGCTGCCTTGAAAGACCACAAAAAAAAAGGAAACAAAACTGATAATCAAGTTCTGAACAACTCCAGTTTAACATCAGTCATTTGTCATTTTCACCAAAGGTAAGCATTTTCACCTTTGCTTACCTTTCTTCATGTTAAGATGTATTGCTAAAGCACTCTAAAACCTAACTAGCCACAAGTGATTTCCTTTCAATTTGATCAACTTTTATTGTTGCACAGTGTTTTACAGTCACAGTTACATTTGACAGTAGTTTTTTTTTTCTCCATAAGTAGACTATAGCTGGTGAGTCTAACATGAACAATTAATAAATTGTTAGAAGGCCAAACAGAATATATATATTTTTACATATATATATATTCAGTTATATCCTTTTGGAAACAGTACCTGTTTACGCCGACCAGACTGAGAGTCTCTCCAGACGTCTTGGTCCATTTTAGCAACCAGCTCTCTTTCCTCATCCTCTGAGACAAAGTTTTCCCACAGGAACACACCAGGAAATAGAAAAGCCTGATGAACATTGCCAGCACTTGGCACTGCTAATTGTGACTCCTGATCATATGTAAAATCATAATGTACCTGGAATATAGAAGGTAAATCCATAAAGTTAAAGATCCTTCAGCGAATACGGATATGCAATTAGTTACTAACGACAAACGGAAGTAAAAAGCTTTATTTTATTTAACAGACACGCACCACTCCATAGATATTAAATGACCTAAAATCAAATATGATCCCATCCAATATGGCGGAAGTGTTAACGCATGAGTATAGCTAGCAACAAAGGCTAATACGGCACCTAAACAGTTGCCGTATTGTAAATCGTTCGTCATACTCAGACTATTTTACTGCGTGACTGTCAAACTTACCGAGACTTTCTTGATCAGATATCGCTTGTCATCATTTGCCTCACATATCAGGCAAGTTCGGATGCCTTTACAGCCACAATTAGCTATCTGCTGCTTGGCAGCCATCAAACAACTTTCTTTATGTGCATCTCGGTAATGTGTCCTTCCGGAATATGAACGAATAAAATAGTTCCGGATTTGCTTTGGTTGATGTTTCATGCAATTCCAAACCAACTCCCTGTCATTGAAAGTTTGATCAATCCCACCCGATCCTATAGAAAATTGGACCAAATTTTCGTGCTCCTACAGAAAGTCTTGCTCACTCAAGAATCTCAAGTTTTGTAGATTATTCAATTTCACCCATTCTCATTCAGTTTATGAAAGAAAATCCTTAGAAAATGGATTAATCCTGACCATATCTGCTCACCCTGGTAGAAGGTTTGTCCATCACTTGCTCTAATTGAAAATCTGACTAATCTCAATCTTGAAAATTTCACAAATCTTATTCAATCTCATGGAAGGTTTGACTAATCCCACCTGTCCCTGTAGACCACGGGTGTCCTGGAGGGCCAGAGCCCTGCAGAGTTTAGTTCCAACCCTGCTCCAACACATACTATGCAGTTCTCAATTAAGCCTGAAGGACTTGATTAGTTGTATCTAGTGTGTTTAATTAGGTTTGCATCCAAACTCTACAGGGCTCTGGCCCTCCAGGAACTAAGTTTGACACCCCTGTTGTAGACAGTTCAACCATGCCTCCATTTTAATTAGCAGAAACTTTATATCATTAGTACATTTTACATTCACAAAAAACTGCTCATTCCTGCAACTTTTTTTGTTTGGTTCTGCATATCCCATCCAGAGGCACAAGCAGTTTCCATATTCCATATCCCAACCCCACAATGCAACAATGATGGAATCATTCAGGTATCAAAATTACATTTATTCATGACAAAAAATGTACACATAATGGATATTTTCACTGCACAAATCAGACACAAAATGCAATAAAAAAAAATTTGAACGGGTTTAAACAAAATGCCAAGACTTTGTGGGCTTTTTTAATTGGGATTTGGGAAAATGTTTAACTTCATAAGTAAGAGCTGAAAAATTCAAACTGAACAGCTTAAACTTGAAGCTGGGGTAATCATCAGTGGACATCCATAATTTGACAGAGCGCCTTCATTCAATTCCCTCCTGTTTGTCTTTAATTGCAACCTGCAATCAGTGGAAAAATGGATTAGTCTGTGAAGCAAAAGAAACTGTCAAAACTATGAGACTGATATATTTTGGATATTACTTTCTTCTGAGTAACAAGGAAACCTTTTTATTGTACACAAAACCAGATATATTACAAACAATAGCATCAATTTTATTTTCAGTGCGATTTATATATTCCTGAATTTCCCATCCACCCAAATCCATCCATTGATGCTCTCAAAACATACACCCACAGGAGGGTTGTAAAATTCCTCAGTCTGATTGGTCAGAAGGTGTCAGTTACTTTTTTGTAACAGTAGCTCTGACAGTAGTTTGGGGTGCAGGCCAAAATCCTGGGAATATATTAATGCACACACCCTAATACATTATTGTTACACAGGGACTGGTATAGTGGACACTCTACAGAAACCTACATGATCACTGTCATAGTAAAGGTTTCTTTGAGATTTTGTCTGTTAACAATTTTTATTGCTTTATAACGGTCAGAGGGAAAAGCTGTAACTATGTCTCCAGGACAGAACCCTTTTCTCTGTAACATGAAAAGCTGTATCTATTTTGGCTTATTTTCAAGAGAGAGAAAGCAGAGGTTTGCGAGAGAGTAAAAATAACAAAAATATTGAACTTCAGGTTTGGGAACAGTAACTCTGTTTTGTATTGGGATGCACTGCAGAGAAAAAAAATTGTACCGTATTAACACTCACCCTGAACCTTTCCTCCAGCAGTGACAGTTCGCTGATCAGATCAGTGATGGCATTTGTAAAGGCTTCCTGAGGACTGTAGTCTGGTGTTGTCTGGACCCGAATCACAACCTTGTGTTCAAGTGGGTGGGGAACCTTGTAGCCAGCAAACAACACCTGAGGGTCCTTCAGAAGCTGTCTGTTGTAAAAGAGGACATGGGCAGGTTAAAAAGGTGGAAATTAAGACACAAGCAAAACAAATCAAATCCATGACTATAATACCGACGTCCTTACGATCTTATAATATTTCCCAGCGTGTGGTCTTCTTTATTCAGCGTGAATAAACAAGCATTTGGCACCTTTGTGTCCTTCATTATTGTTATTCTGCAACAAAATAAACATTAGTGAAAGTCTCACAAAGGAATATGTGATACGTGACAAACTGCTTACATAGTTATGAAAACAAAATATATAGAAATGTTAGTTAAGTAAGGAATAAAACAAGACATGATAAGAAAATAATTAATAACGTGGAGGTGTGATGTGGCTAGATCTGGAGATTTACAACCCTAAACATAATTCTATTCTAATAACAGCATTTATTCTTTTCATCTTTTAACCATTTATAGTTACATTTAACATTGTGAAATGTTCATGAGAATTTTCTGTTATAACTTGCGTTACCGAAGCTACAACAAAGATAACTTTCAGAGATACTCATAGAAAATTAATCAAAAATGCACCAGCAAACAGTGTAAAGCCACATGTATAGTATTTGACTGAGCACTAAACCTTGTGACTTCAGACTAAATAAAACTTTAAAGTAGTATCTAATCTATTTGGAGAGTCTGTAAATTTTTTTTGCTATCTTAAGATAGATCAAATAAATAAAGTTAACGTCGCTCGTTGACAAGCTGACAACGCTAGCTAGCTAACTAGCTAACGTTCATTCAACATAAACAAAGCAAAAACGCAGTTTTGGTAGTAAAGTATAAAGATTGTACACTTAAAGTTAACACCCCAGACTTACTTTTTCTCACCCTCAAACAACAAAAACGACTCGAAGGCCGGCGGCGCGTTCATTTTTCCCTGTGTATGTGTTTGTACCAAGCGCTAATACGAACCACGCTGGTATTACGTAAATACGTACAATACGATTTTAACGTAACATACATGAGAGCAATTCCACAATACACCACTTGATGTCGCAAATTAGCTCGTTTTTATTTCTATTAGCTGCATAACTGTAACACCACAGCTAAACATCTTACCTACCACTAGGGGTCGCCAATGGACTAGTTTTATTCACATAATACGTATGAGGATATTTCCACAGAAGTCCAAAGATGTCGCGAATGAGCCTTTTTTGCCATAATAATTAGAATAAGATTTTAGTCCTTCTGAAGTATTTCAACCTTAGTTTTTATTTACATCCTGTCAACTCACAGAGGGCAATTTGTGTCAGTAATTGACTTGACGCTTACACAATTACAATATTTTTAGTGTGTGTTATACAGTGAAGAGCAAATTAGTAGGACCTTGCATTCAATATTCAGGTATTCAAACACAGTAATAAAATATACCAGATTCAAATTAAATGTTTTATTATTAGTTTTTTTGTGTGAAATTACACACTCTGACAAACCTGTATTATGTCATATTTATATTTATAGCCCTTTTGACTTTTAACCTTTCTGCTTTTGGTTTGGAAATGCTTGTTTATTTGTTATGCACGTTGTTGTGTGGGTATATAATGGGTCATCCCCATTTTATGCAACAGGAAACATCCAGAAAGAATGTGATTTTAGATGAAAGCAGATTTCACAATCCAGACAGTAAAAAGAGAACTAACCAGGGAAAAAACACTGCATATCGAAAGGTACTTGGTTGGGTGACTGTGTGACTTAACTGTTAATTATTTATTGCAGACTTTTAGTAGTGAATTTTGTAAAAATGCAGCTTTACAGGAATTAGGGTGTAGATTTAATTCCTTAATGAAGCAAGAGGCAAAAGTAGTAAGGAAATACTCTCTTAAATGAAAGGACAGGAGGGACCAGATTCAAAAGGGAACCCATCCTCTTCTGGGTGATGCAGGACATTGAGATTATAAATCATACAGTGCCTTGCAAAAGAATGCATACCCACCCAACATTTTTTCATGTTACAACCAGAAAAAAAATGTATTTTATTGGGATTTTATATGATAGACCAACACAAAGTAGCACATAATTGTGAAGTGGAACTAAAATAATAAATGGTGTCCAAAATTTTTTACAAATAAATAACTGAAAGTGTGGCATGCAAGTCCCCCTGGGTAAATTCTTTGTAGAATCACTTTGCCACTATGTTTTACAGTGGAGATGGTTTGTTGAGGGTGATGTGCAATCTTACTGTAGATTTCCACCATACATAGCATGTTGCATTTAGGCCAAAAAGTTCATTTTGATCTCAGCTGACCAGAGCACCTTCCACGTTTGCTGTGTCCCCCACATGGCTTATTACAAACGGCAAATGGGACTTCTAATGGCTGTCTTTCAACAATGGCTTTCTTCTTGCCACTCTTCCATAATGGCCAGAATTGTGGAGTGTCCGATTAATAGTTGTCCAGTAGACAGATTCTCCCATCTGAGCTGTGGATCTCTGCAGCTCCTCCAGAGTTAACTCAGATGTATTCAACTGATGTTCCAAGCCTTATATGTATGTTGGTGGTTTTAACCCTAGTGTGTTTTCTTACTTCTGATTTTTTTGCCGTGACCTTTGTTTCCCAGTTTTCACATCACATGACCCACTGTTTTTTTGTAACTACCTAAGTTTTCTATGCAAATGCAAAATTAGACAAGCATCAAGACCTATTGATAATTAATAAATAAAATAAAAAGGGTAATTCTAGCTAATGACACTAAACCTCTGATTAATACTTTGGCAGTCAGTACAGTATGAGTCACAGACTGTATGAAAAACACCACAGTTTGCGGTTTCCACTTTTAACTGAGTAAGATTAGTATAATTATAAATGATGTGCATTATTACTCAAGTATGTTTCCTCAGGACCTTTCCCATTCTTGTATATACAGTATGTTGTTACAGATTTCCTGAATCAATATATATTTGTCTTTTGCATGTCTTCTAAGTTCTGGTTTCCCCCAAAACTGAGAAAAATTGATTGTCTAAAAGAAACTATTTATTTCAATTCCATTTAACACACTGCAAATTCCTCACCCACCTTTAAGGCATTTTGCTGATGCCTTTATCCAGATTGACTTACATTATATCTATATTTGTTTAAACAACCTGGACAAGGACCAGGCTAGTAGCAGCTTGGTGGTCCTGGGATTTTACCTCAAAACTTTCCAATCAGGAGTCCTATGTCTTAATCACTTAGCTACCAATTACCCCATTTGTAATCTAGTAAATGTTAATGACTGTCAGGGACTGTTTTTACAGCCAGGTTTGTTT
Source organism: Bagroides melapterus (assembly GCA_028566695.1). NCBI lineage: Eukaryota > Metazoa > Chordata > Actinopteri > Siluriformes > Bagridae > Bagroides > Bagroides melapterus. Next base: position 9,480,559 of record JAOTRN010000030.1, read on the forward strand.
GCCAGAATTCAGCCACCAACACATCCACTGGGTTTTTCCTAACCCTTGCAGCACAGTACACATTATGAGAAACTTTATTGTCATGAACATGTCCATGTCTCTCATAAGATCTGTACATGTGGCTTCTCCTAATGTGACATTAAGGATTTGTGTGACAGCCACTCATATGACTCATATGCTTAAATTTAACAAGAAGTTCCATTGCTTTTCATGAGACATTTTCAGAGAGATGGACATTTCTGGCACTGGTAATTGTGCAATAGGTTACTTGTTACTTGGTTACCAGTGACACTCAAATATTACTAATTTCATTATAAATCAGCAATCTGAGGCTAAACATAAAATAAAAGGTTGGCAAAAGTTCAAATTCTTCATACTCATTTTACATCTCTGACTGATATGATGAATGTCATTTAGGTGATTTAAATAAGTCCAATATTTCTAGGTGTTTAAATTGATGCAAGTGAAAGAATTTCATGTATCACACTTTGAAAAGATGATAGAGATTCTGAATCTATAGATACTTTGCATATAAAATTTTATAAATTTATGTTCTATTTACATAAACACAGTGGTTTATTTGGAAAATGTTTGGGGAAATCTATACTGTACTTTGTAAAAAAAAAAAAATCCCTGTGGTTTTTTTATTTATTTGCTGGCAAAATTCTAATTACCTTCTACTTGTACTTTTCTAACCGAGTGACTTCCACTTTTAAAAATGAGAAGAGTTGATTTCCTCTTGTTAGATTTCCTAACCCCAGCTAGTAGATGTATAGATTGTACTTGATAAGGACTGAAATGTACCAAATGTTACCAAAGTTAGTGTAGAGTTACTTTAACATTGCTACCCATGCAAACTGAACCAAACTATTTTACAGAACTTTACCACAGCAATTTGCCATTAATTACTTCCAATAAATGTTTTATTTATGAATGAACAATTGGTCATACATTCACTGTTGTGAAATGTCAGAAAAAAAAAGTAACTTCATGTTAATGCTTTTGTTGTGGCTAAAAACTCTCATTGTCTTGACAGCATTTCCTCCTCAAGTGCAGCTTGTCATGTTACAGTAAAACTGCTAAGCACACAATCTTCTGTCTTGATATCTTTCTTGTGGTGGAAAATGTAAATTTTTTTACTTCACTTACATTAAAGACTCACTACACTTTATCACTTTTTTATTCATCAGGGGTAAATCCTTACTATAACATTTAAAATAAAAAGCAAAATTAGAACATGACTAGCAAGGTGGAAACAAGAAAATTGGGAATACCATGAAACACTGTTATATCACATCTGTTTCACTGTAATTTCACACCTGATTACAGATGTTACAAGCTACAAGTTAAATTAAAGGGGTGTGTAATTAATCTACACAGGCTCATGATACCAAACAAGACTTACATGGAAAAATTTTATGTAAATCAGGACTAAAGCCACTAAATAGTATGTCAGTATTTTAACTACATTTTTAGAATCAGTGAGGAAACTCTCTGAAAGTTCTAACTAAAATAATAACATGATACATTATTTCCCATTGTTCAACCAATTTCTAGACATTTTTACTCTTATCTTCCAATAGAACAGGAC
>JAOTRN010000030.1:9545864-9557100 GCA_028566695.1 Bagroides melapterus
GAGAGAGAGAGAGAGAGAGAGAGAGAGGGAGAGAGAGAGAGAGAGAGAAAGTAAATAAAAGAGAATAAATCATTTCATTCGTTGAATGTCCATGCAGAACAGAGGGGTTATGTTCTCAGGCTGTGTCGGGTCCAAGCTAGACAAGGTGCTCGAATAAAAAAAGCTCAGTCCTGACGTATGGGCTGAAGACAGTGAATGTTTTTGAAAATGACAGATCGGAGGCTGCTGATTTGGCATTGTTTAGTGCTTATTTGCATGAAGGGCGAGCGCCCGTCCCCCGAAAAAAAGAAAGACCTTTGAAGGATACTTTGTGTTTCCATGGAAACTAGCAGGAGACGGGCCTAAAGAAAAGCCATAGTGAATCATCAGGTGGGCCCTCCCAGATCAATACATATTACCTGAAAATACACACACAGCTCTAAGCTCGCTCTGGCAAGAAGAATATGCAGGTCATCTGGAGGGTCACTGTATTTGAACAGGAAGTAACTGTACATACAAGCCATCACTACGAAGGATAAATATTCACTCCTTCATCTTTTGTACGTCAACAGCAAACTGGCTGATTTGAAACTGAGCGAAAAACAAGATCTCTACTTTCTCTGTGCCGTAAAATCTCGCCAGAAATATATGTGGAATGCGGGACTGATGGGGTTAATGCTTTGCTAACACTTCGCCAGCAGTCATTAGCAGTCCTGAGAAAGAACAGAGTCGCGCTGTTTATCACGAGCGATCTCTGCAGAGTCGTCGCCATGCCTCATTAATTTCACTACAGTCCAGACAGACGTGTGAGAGATGTGGCACACTCGCCCTTCCGCTCCTAACCCGCAAGCGATTTAGTCAGAAACGCGTGCGTTATTTCGTTATTTACTGATTCAGAACGTTTGAGGGTTATGTGAATGTGACACAGGAAGAGAGACAAATATGTTATGAAGTGCTTGTTGAATGGAGCAAATCCTACACTATCTACTGATGGATATCTGTACAGTAAACTGTCTGCTGGAGGAAATCTCTAATTCCTAAGAAGTATATAATAATGCCTTCTGGTCCATTCCAGTAGTTTCCCTCCATGAGATCACATGACTCCATTGTTATGAGTTTTATATCTAAACAGTAACAGCTTCATTTTCTACTGAATGTTTATGTAAAATGAGGGAAAGGTTAAAGTGCGTGATTCTGTTGCATTAGTCCGGTTGCCAGATTAGATGAATGTTGTCTGTCACAGGACATGTACGGGTTCTGTGGAGCTGTTGCTGATAAAAATAGAGATGCCATTTAGAAATTGGAATGACGGCATACACAAGTGACACGCGTTAACCTGTGCTGCTGTGTAATGAGGGATAACTCATGAGTGCATCTATACTGCTACTTCAATAAGCTTAATATACTGAGGACATTTACTCTACATAATGTTTTGTGAGTACTTTTTATCCAATTAGAGTTACGTTCAACATTGTTGAATGACGTACCATGGAGACTTTTATCAACTCCGTTACCCAGAACACAAAACGGCATATAAACATGGCCTCATTGAACTACAATTCCCCAGATCCACACACCACCATGTCTGGAATTCTAATCACACACACACCTATTGCCAATTACACAAAATACTCACTCACTGCTTAAGTCCTTTTAAATGGAATTTGTGTCTGTTTTGTTGTTTCCGTGTTCAGCTTTGTCTTTGTCATGTCTTACTCCACAGTAGACACTCAGGGCTTTAAGAATTTGTAGTGTTTCATAAATATTTCTGTTTTTCCCTGGCATACTAGAGGCAATAATTTTGTAAAACACTTTCCCCCCCACACAAATATTTTTTATCTTCAAAGTATATAGTCATATCAAACCCATTTCTGCTCTCTGAGACTTCCCAAGTGTTGGTTCATAAGAAGCTAATCTTACACCACTATAATTCTGTGTAAAGTTATCAATGGAGGGAAAAACACACGTGTCTCACAACGAAATTAGTCCTGACTCACTTTATATCAGATATGAAGCCAGAAAATTTGTTTAACCCGAGAGTAAATGTCTGATAAGTCGATTTCAGCTTTATTTCTCTGACACTGGAGACTCCTTCCAAAAATAGATGAGATAGACAAGCTTCAATGTATTCACAGTTACATTCAGCATTAAATTTAATTAATTAAATAAAATTCATTAAATTTCATATTATTATGTAAACCAAACCGATCAATTTTCAGCACTCGGGTTTACGCCGGGACCAAAACGATGATGGCAGCACATTAGCGTCCTCGAACACACATTACTGCTTAATGGATGTGTTATGCAAGCAATCTCCAGCATTATAAGAAGATTAACCTAGTTGCCTAGTTGAAGAGGCAAATCCCTTCTTTGTGCTGATCTGCAGGCAGATTTAAACCACACACAGCAAACAACAAGACTCAATTAAAAAGATTTCAAATGAATATATAACCTTTGTGTACTTTTGTGGAATTTGAAACCTCAGCTGTGTGTGATGAATGCATGACTGGAAAAAAACTGTGGCGGGTAAAGAACTTGGATAGTGTGTATCTGAGTGTGATAAAGCTAAAAAGTCGTTATAAATGGGAAAAGACAAATGCTGAGATGTGGAAAACCTCAGGGGAGTGTGTGTACCTGAGGGTTTTGCGGACCATATCCTCGTCTGTGATGCCGTAGTAGGTCAGTGTCTCGCTCCATACGGGGTTCAAGGTGTTGCGCAGAGTCTTGGTCCGGAGCTTGTTAGCCTTAATGATAAGACAAAGTTTGGGATGAAATCAAAACATCACTTGACCATATATTTAGAAAAGTGGAAGTCTACTAGTTGACAAAACTGATGGTTTGTCAATGTAGAAAATGGAGGCCTGCACAAGGAGAGAAAATTACTTGTTACAGAATGTATCTACTATATTCTATAAGATGGTAGAAGAAGGTAAATACTATGCTACAAGCAGTTCTTCTATAGGATTGGATCTGCTAGACCATTAGCCTTCAATCCGTATCCACCTCAGTGAGCCTGGATCTCCCATGACCCTATCACTGGTTCAACAGCTGTCCTTCCACACACCACTTTTGGTAGGTACTAACCTCTACAAAGTGGGAACACTCCACAAGACCCGCAGTTTTGGATATTCTCTGACTCTGACGTCTAGCTATCACAATTTTTCACTTGTCAAAAGTCACTCAGATACTTATGCTTGCCCATTTTTACTGCTTTCAACACATCATCTGTGAGAACACTTCTATTACAATTGCTGTGTAATAAATCCCACCCCTTGATTGACAGGTGCCATTCTAACAAGATAAATCAACTTTATTCATGTCACCTGTAAATGGTAGTAATGTTATGGCTGATCAGTGTACAGTCATTGATAACAAAATTAACTACCGCATCTGTCACTCACTTACACCTAATCTGTTTCTTATTGACAAAAACATGGGATTCTTGGGAATTAATTTTATGAATTAATGGATTTCATGTTGAATTTTCTTCCACAAATGCATAAACCAGAGCACACAAGTACATACTTTGCTAGCTCCAGGTAGCAGGTGAAGTTTAACATAGGGATCTGACAGCCCATTGTGATCCATGGGTTTGAGTCCCTGTGGAAAAAAGAGAAAATATAACAAAAAGAAAGAAGCAGAGTTATTTAAATATGACAGCAAGAATGCATCACCAAAGAACAGAGCCCAGCTTTTCGTGTTTGTCTGAAGGTGAAGCCTCAAAGGCCTGGGAGATCTCATTCAGGTCAAACTCTCATCATTTCCGACAGGAACCAACTTTGAACCCCCCCCACCCCCCCACACACAATGTGAGTTGTATTTAAAAGCCAATAATTACACAAAATGTCAAAGTACCCAAAGACAGAAATATGCTTTGACTTGACCTTAACAGAGATGGAATGTTTAGTGCCATGGTGAGAGCTGCGAACTTCATCTACAGCTGATTAATACATACCGGATGTGTAATCGCTCAACGAGGCTACGTTTAAAAGGCTAAGTGTGGGAGTGTCAAGATGGGAATAACACAAAAACAAAGGTGTTATGCAATATTTTCTACTTTGAAATATGTGGGATGCCTGTTTGCTATTCACTTGTGATGCAGGCCTCCGTCGGTCCAGATTATATGATAACAAATGACCACCTGACACTTTATTATCAATGATCTAGCCATTGATTAGCCAGTCATTTCGCAGTGGTGCAATTCATATAAGCAGGATCACATCAACTACTGATCTTATAAAGTGAGAAAAACCAAAAAAAAAAAACATCAGTGGAGAATGACCAAACTGGTTTGAGCTAACAGGAAAGTACCAGTTACTTAAATAACCACTCTTTACAACCACGTTGGGAAGAAAATCACCTCAGAATGCCGGCTGTAGCCTCAGATTCCAGAGCATCAGATTTGAGCCACCTTAAAATTTGCCATGTTTTGTGTTCTGAGATGCTTTTCTGTTTACCATGTGTTTAAAGAGTGATTATTAGAGTTACTTATTGCTTTTTTCACAAAATTCTGAGTGAATTCTACAGAAGGCTGTGTCTGAAAACCCCAGGAGGTGAGCAGCTACTTGAAACATTCAGTGCTACAATCAAAGTCAGATCACTTTTTCCTTCAACCATGTGACTGGTTGAGAGGATGAGTGCATGAATGAGCAGTAAATAAATAAAGTGCTTGATAAGTTTATGACTTCATATGGCTGGTACTTGAAAAATTCTGATACTTATTTGAGTGAGCGTTGAAATTTTACGTTTTAGGATGTCAAATGAGCTTAGCTTGCAGCTCTCTGAGCTATTTTTTTCTTAACGATCAAATCAGTCACCATGGAGTCTTCCTGCTGAAGCATGCATTTGAGTTAGCTTATTCCCCAGGTGTCCCGTACCCGACCGTAGTTGTGCTATGTATAGACAAGCACATTCCACTTGAGACAAAGCATCAATATCAAACTGGCAAGGAGAAATTAAAGATTAATAACTTTTTAAATATTAATTAAATATTTCCTGCTACAGTTAGCCATAACATTTGGTCAAGGGCAAGAGATATGCTAACAACCTAGCTTGACATTGTAGAGATATTTGATGCAGGCTAATGAGGGCTATGCCTCATAAAGCTTAGCAAAACCTGGTTGCAAATTCACAATACAAATCCACAACCGACCCTTTTCACCTTTGTCAAATCTCTAAACCAGACATCATATAAACAGCCATCAAAGAATGACAGCCAAGCAGCAATCCAAGAAAAATCTGACACCAAGCTGTGTCCAACTTCAAAACAGTTCAGATCAAACAGAAGTTATTATGCAGTAAAACTAAAACGATGTGGAAAAAAGGGCAGATAGAGAAAACTTATGATTTCAATTTGAAGCTCTAACTACCAGCCAATATACTGGGATGAACTTAATTTTTCATATGAATTTATATTTAGTGCCAACCTTTGGCATGGTTTTGCTTCAAACTAACTAATCTCAGAAATTTTCTTGCAGTCTCTGCTGTGTGGGAAGTTTGTCACATTAAACAGTTAGTATTATTACTGTAATATGATCTTGTTAGATTTAGTTTCTATCTCATGTTATTGATGTTGGGAAATTGGTCCTTCCTTCAGGTTTTTCTGCATACTCGGGTTGTATCTGATTTTTTACAGGGTTCTACTGTGAGGTCTCTGTTCCGTCCGCCGAATAATGAGAAATGAATGAAAAAGTAAGTGAGTCACGCAGGATGTAAGTGCACAGCACAGAACGTCAATCTCTCCTACCTATTTTACTCCCACAGGCTGACAGAACAACAAAGCTAATAAGTGTTTTGTACTCTAGCAAGTAAAGATGGTCCCAAGGGGCAACTGTTGCCGTTGCAAGGGTAATAAACATTGTAATACATTTCTGTTTTGACTCTTTCTTGTCCTTAGTCTTCTTAGCTGCTTCCAGTCATGTGTCCTTCAGTAATGTAAAGAGTCCTCTCTTTTGTCTTTAACTTGACAGAAATATACCCGTCTCGTTGGACCTAAAAGGCGTCTTTCAAATGTCTTCGTCTTCCAATGGCTCTGTGTGTGAAAGCGAGTGTGCTTGACTTCTACAATGTGCCAAGAACCTGAGTGAGTCTATAAGAACAAAGCTCTGTCTCTTGAGGTTTTGTCTCAGGGAGTTTTTTCCTTGTCTCCTCATTAGGGATCTAAATTATTTGTGGTACTGGCCATTGTTAAATGCACTACCCAAATAAAACTGAATAGAACTGAAACCCTTGCTTTCAATGTGTGTGTGCCTGCCCCACTTTATCTCAAAGCTACAAATTTGAATAATCCCAATATTTTGACTAATCAACAATTCTCCACTTCGGATATAATCCTATGTTTCTTGAAATTCACCTTGAATAACCTGTCAAGACCCTGTGATCTAACAACCACAAAAAAAACTCTTGAAGGAAGTTCATCTTCAGCAGCTTATATCATATGGACATCTTCCATGCCTTCAACAGTAAAGTTATATCTTTGGCAAGTTCATAATAATTTATATTGATGTGACACTGAAATAGAGCCCTTTGATCTTGTCTCTCATGGTTGACTAGGTTATGGAGTATGAATTTATCTGTGAGTTATTGGATTTCAAGCTGTAGCTATTTCTCTACACCAGGTCTCCAATAAAACCTTCCCTATGCAGATTAACATATAATGGTTCACCACACCTCCCATTTTAAAGCATACCTTATGATTTGCATGTGAAGTCATCAAAGTCAGTTGGGCCTTACATTTTCTTGTAACAAAAAGTAGTGAATGCAACTGTGATTTAGATAATCAAGGTATGTCAGCTGTTAAACTGGTCTTATAAGGTCTTATGGCGGCACATCTATGGCTGATTACTGTAACCTAGAATACAATTCAGCAAAAAGACTTAATTCTTGTTAGGGCAGTTGGTCTCTATTCTAGTCATGTTTGCAGTTTTCACTCTTGCTGATCCTGTTCCAAGAACACTAAAACAGATGCTTTGTCCAGAATCTAGGATAACCCCTGATCACAGGAAACTCCTATCAGTGTTGTCTGTCAGGTGGAACATTATGAACCTGATTCATTAAGTTCCCTCAGCAAATTCCACACAACCAGAAAGCCTTCCTCACTTGATCTGTGTACTCCCTTCATAATACCTTTACCTGATTCATAAGGAATACTGGCAACTAATTTATGGACATTCTGACATCTAATGAAGCTTTTCATTACTGTAACATAAGCTTGATGATTTCATTAGTTCCTCATCAGATCTGTCTCCAAGCCAAGTCGCCCCGCCATTTGCAGTGTAGTCTCACAGTGGCTTTGGCTTCACACTGCAACAGACTTTGTGACTAATCTTCCCAGGAACTAAGGCTTGGAAGTCATCCCGGTTGCAATAAACTGATGAGCAAGTATAGGTTTTGCCTAAGGGGCACCCATGGTGCTAGAGAAAGTGGAACTGCTACTTCATAATGTGTTGTCATCAATTATGGTCTACAACACTGGCAAAATCAGAATAGGAGTAGAGCTCTTGCAAGGTCTGACCATGCAAAAAAGAAAAAAGAATTAACCAAAATCCTTTCCAGGATATCAAACTTAATTGTTTCTGTGGCCTTACTAGTACATGAACCCCAACTTGTTCCCTTGGTCAAATGAGACACTGGATGTGCTAACAGCAATGAATGGCTCCAGCAAAATGAAGTCAGTTGGGAGGCTGCTTATTTGTATCTTCAGTATGTCACCCATCAGCAAAACATGCAAACTTGTAACGATGCCCCACAATCCATTATGCCATTGAGGGCCCCCACAACAGTCCTAATTTTACTGGTCCAATTAAACAAGAGTACTGTGTCTTAGTCGTTCAGGTACTTTTTTAGTACTGCAGATCTTAAGTAGGCCTGGAAAACTCAATACAACACAATATCAAATCCTGACAAGGGGGAAGGCAGCCACAGGCAAAACAGATGATTCTGGCTCCCAGCAGACAAAATCATAGACACTCAATTTTCTGTACCCTACTCCATACCAGCACACCTGCTTGCTGCCCCGGGTCGTAAATTTTGTTACAGAGGTGGAAATTAGGTGGAACCCACCTGTATCAAAGTTATTTTATTTATTACTGTGTTTTCATAGTTATTAGTCTGCAGACTTTACTGAATGGTGTTACGCCCTCAATACACATCTAAATAATAAACCAAATATATGAAGAATAATTAGAAATGTTGGATATAAAACAACTCCATGGTCCATAGGATTATGAGAGTAGAACACACAGCTATGATATGTAAACTTTTCTACCTGACCCAAGGGTTTGTTTTGTAACATATTTTTTGTTTAGTTGCTTCCATAAAAATCTGAACCAACTTTATTTCTGGCATTCTGTTTAAGGAAGCATATCAGCTTTGTCCAATTACACCTTTGCATTCTCCAAAGGCAGTTTTGTTTTGCTGGACTCACTCATCCCTGATCTGACTGAAGGGGAATAACCCCAATAACACTCACCCTGAGGAAGTGGCATAACTAGACTTCCCTGTGGGTGATGGTGGCATTTAATCAAGAAAAAAAATGCATTTTGGAATGCAGTATAAAAATAAAGTGGCTTCCTGTGCTCTGTGATTGTCGTGCAGCAACTGAATAGGCAGTTGATCATAATTGCTGGGAAAGCAGGAGAAATGACCAGTGTGGAAGGCAGATGGGTGTGAAGCATGCATCAGTGCTTCATGTACCCACTCATTCATAGTGCTTTAATCACCGCTGCTGGACGACAGCGTTCACTCACAAAAATCACTCTAGTTGGAGTCCCTTTATGTCCTAAATCATCTTCTTTCATTTGAAAACCTAGACGATCAGCGGGTGCTAGGGGAAGGCTTGGCTTATAATCTGTGCTCATCACTTGCGAATAAAAGAGGCAGGACTTGAGTATAATGAGCTTGGCAAAAATCAGTGCCCACTAAATGCAAGCAAACATGGTTAAGTATTTAAAGAATGAGGAAGTCTTCAGCTCATGTCTTGGAAGGAAGCAATGGTTAAATTGCATATGAACTGCCATAGTAAATAAGGAGGTAAGAGAAATGGCAAATCTGTTACAGAGAGAGGTGAAGAGAGTGGAAGGAACACATTAGTAATGAGTGCTCAAGGACGTGACATGAAGGTAAAGTAGCATTAGGCAGGAGAACCATGCTTCTCCAACATCCTGCATCCTGATTGATGATTATACTCATTCAGAGACAGCCTACTGCTTGCAAAAGGGAAAGAGGAAAGTGCGGTATTAATAACTCCACCTGGTCGGTAGCTGTTTTACAGAACACATCCACATAGCACCATTCATACAAAAACACAAGTAAGTGTAAGAGTGATGCTTTACATGTAACACAGGGTCATTTATACAGCACCTCGTGCTAACGCCGGTAGTGAAAAATGAACCATCCCAAGGGAGAATGGTACACTTCCCAAAGAAAGAATAGGTTTAAAATGCTAGCCCAAGGCCAGGTCATTTGTATTGACATTTTTAAATCGTAGATCATTGTCTTTAATAGCAAAGAGGGTTATTAAATAAAATGAAAAATTCTGACACCGACAAGAAAGGTGCAATTAAAGCGTCTGACCCAGAGGAACTTCACCTGACTGGATATATTTACATTTAATCATCTCCAGTAATCACTTTATTCTGGTCAGGGTTATAGTGGAGCCAGAGACTATCCCACATTGGGTACGAGGCAGAATGGGACACAAGTCTATCGCAAGGATCCATTCATTCACAAACATTTAACCTTGATAATCCACCTTCTGACAGGAGGTGAGAGAAACCAGAGACCTGGAAGAAACCCAATAAGATACAAGAGGGTATGTTAACAGAAAGTCAGAAGGCAACCTGAGCTCTGAGGATTTAAGGCAACACCACAGTAACATCAGAGAAATATTGGAATTAAGATTCTTTAAATTAATTTGCGGAACTTATCAAGCAGTATTGTAGATGGCTAAATTGTATGCTTAATGTCATACCATTACTCAAATGAGACAAACACAAGAAATATTCAAAGCTTTCAGAATTACTGGCAGCCAAATTCAAGTTAAATTTATGTCTTGTGAATAGGGTTAATACTGCAAGGTATTCCTTGCATGAATATCCAAGCCCTCTCAGGATGAGCAGTGAAAGAAAGGATGAGCAGGGAAAGAAATCCAAGGCCAATGTGTTGTACTGCACATGGATGTCAGATTTGTAAGCTAGTCACATTCCAGCTAGTCATCCATAAAATATCACCTGTTCATTACTCATTCAATGAAATAAGAATTTATTTAATTATTAATCAGTAATTATATTTAAAAAAGAATATGATAGGCACAGCAGTGTTGGTAATGATATCAGGTTCAGGTTGGGTACCATGCATTGAGGGCTTTTGTATAGGGAGCGAGGTCAGAAGAATCAAACTCAGAAGGGTTTGCTATGGAAAGATCCATGGTGCTGACCTTACCTTTCTGTACCTGGGTAGAGGAAGCTGGAGACCATCGCATTCCCAAATCAGTCATGCACAGAGTTTGAGAGACAAAGAGATGGCATGCATGCAGCAATAGAGGAGAAAAAAAGAAATCGACAATGTTGAGACAAATACAGGCAAAAATCAAAAAGCAAAGCAAAAGCGGATGGTAATTTAAACAGACAAGCGTTGACAGACAGAAGGGTGTTTTCATTTTCATGAATGAATGAATGAATTCACTGCTCGTGTTGATGGCACGATGCTCACAGTTTTGTGCTCAAGCCCGTAATTTTGCTGTCATGAAGTGACAGGGTGTAAACAGATTGACCGAAATCCAACATTTACTGTTTAAAAAACAAAAAAACAAAATTTTTTAAAAATAATAAACATAAATGAATTAATAATTAATAAACTCCCCCCAAAACACACCTTCCACACAGACGCACTATCTATTCATTCACCTTGACAGGATTGAGACAGGGATTAGGACGTTCCTTTGTTCTATACGAACGACTGATAGCAAATGAAACCAAACCCCTGCCATTTCTACTCTGAACACTTTGCAAATATTAAAAAAAGAAATGCTCCTGTGAGAAAAACCTGAAGAACCAGTGTCAGTCAAATTTTTTTCATTTTCTTTTCTTTTCTTTTTTTTTTTTGGGTGACACATTTTTTTAGTATGTACTAACTAACTGGCTGATGACACCACAGGCAAAACAAATAATGAGAATTAATATCAATTTATGAAAAAAATAGCATATTAATTTGATGCCTGGAGGTTCAATTAAGTATCTGTTTAGTGAAGTTTAATGCT
>JAOTRN010000030.1:9606204-9617957 GCA_028566695.1 Bagroides melapterus
TTAATAAAACCATAAAAAAACCAACCCGTTTATTTTCCAAAAAAAAAATATTTTTAAATTCACCCCCCCCCCCCCCCCCCCGAAAAAACAAACTAATACATTCCTCATAAAAATCTACTTAATGCTTAGAGATCTTTGTGTGAATCTGAGCCTTTAATGAGTTTTTATTTATTTATTTATTTTTTTTACCTGCTTATACTAAACACTGCCGCCTCTCCGATCCACATACCATCTGTCCTGGCACGCAAGCTCAATTAGCTTAATTTTTAAACCATCCAAATTATTATTTGCTTTTATCATTTGTTCACCAAGACAGGAACAATAAACTGCTCTCCCATTAACAGGCAGAGCCAAATATGCCTGCTGAAGCAATTATATCATACGGGAAAGCTGTTTCCAAAAATTTCGGCTCCAATTCAATTCAATTACGTTTTATTTTTTGTAGCACGTTGCTACGAAGCAGCTCTAGAGAAAACAGGATGTAGATATCGAGCCCTGACTAACAAAGTTTGACAGGAACCAGACTGAAAAACTAACTAATGTTAATCCTTAAAGTACATCAGATGACATTGTAATCACCTTCCTTGACTGATCCCATGCTCGCTCTAAAAACATGTCCAGCAGAGGATGAGCAGTAGGCAGAACAGTTAATGATGGTTGCCAGGGTGATGGTTTATATCCTTATTTGAACAAACAAAGGCAAAGTCTAAGTGCAGACGATTTGTCTGTAATGTACAGACACATTTCTGTTAAAAAAAAAAAAGATTGGGCGAGAGAAAAAAAAGTAGTCTGTCATTTCCATCCATCAGAAATGCATGTGACTTTGTTTCTGACACAAAGGCCGAGAACCTTTCTTTAAATGTTTTTTATCTGAGATCTACTCTCAAACAAGCATACTGCCAAGGCAAATGGTATACTGACCTCTTGTACAGTACACGTAGTTATTTCATTACATTGTAAGCCACACTGACATCTGCAAGCACAACTCCATGGCTTAATCTTCTTTAAAGTAACGTTAATTGATCATTTCATCAATGTTTTAATTACACAGTAACATCAGTAGGTAGCACATCTCTCATTTGGCACCTGGGTCATCCAGAAGGTGAGAATTAATGATAAAGGCAAGAGTGATGTTTATTGATTGTGATTTGGTTGTTTGTGGTGAGAGACTGAGCGTCAAAACAACACGTATCACAACGCTGACGAATTCGAGCGACTGTGACAGCTTGCAATCTGGCAAATTGAAAGATATTTTTAAACCGTTTGGTCCGGAAAAACAGACAATGAGAAACGCAAATGAGGGGCTCACATTACAGGGTTATAAATATGCAACCGTCGTTATGGCTTGAATTTAATTGTTGAGGCTTTTTATACGAATTCTTGTCTAGCGTTATTTCTACTATTAATATCTTAACTTTCCCAGCTGACCATTTTGGTTGATCTTTTCTATAAAACCTCTAATTATTTTGCAATCATTTTTTCCAATGGTTAATGGCATTTTGCATATTTTTGTAAAACATGGCATCTGTCCCATCCGTATTGTTTCGTCAAACAGTATTAAGCCCATCTGAAGCGATTACTTCCAGTCCATGCTTGTGTTTGCCATAGCAAGTGGATTTCAACTGAACCAGGTTTAACGAGGCTTCATTAAGGATTGCGGCTAATTCGGAAAAAGTCAAAAGCATGCTAAGGAATGCTAATTATTCTCAAGCTGAAAATATTATATTATCTTGATGATGGACTGTAAAATCCTCAACGTTACACAAACTGGGATGATTAAGGTGTTTGTTAGACCGAGTCAAGCCAAGCGAAGCCATAAAGCAAGTCAAGATTAATGTAGATTAAAGCTATTGAAATGAAGAACAGTTGTTTCTTGATTCCATGGAGAACCTTATAACAGGGTGTTAATTTATCAGAACAAGTTCCTAGTCCCTCCTTTGGAAGCAAGAACACTTCACGCAATTGAATGCTCAAATCTGATTGGTCAGATTGGGTTCTGGCTGGTTAACACAAGGTTAATATTAATGGGGCTTATACTAATATTTTATTGCTATATATAACGTTAATGTTTATGGAAGGAGCCTCGCTTGTAAGTGCTCTCAGTCTTGGCTACACTTTCCATTTTCTTGGTGAATTGACAGGCTGTGCTTTTAGTGCGTCTGAGTGTGTGTGTGTATGAGTGAGAGACGGAGACAGAGGAGAAAAAACACTGTTCATCGAAGTGATAACTTTAATGAGAACTTGTCTCTTGGACGATTCACATCATTAAATCTAAATATAAGTCATTATAAAGTGCGAGATGTCATACTTTAATCAATTAAACATTGTAATTGTTGGCAAATGGCTGTAGTTTAAATCCAGTTGCGTGTTCTATCGTATCAAACCACTCTGGAGTGCTTTCTTTTCATTTTAAAGCATGGGAAAACAATTCAAACCTTCCAGGGTTTTCTCTCTCATGTGGCAGAAATCTTAAAAGCAAAGGCTTTGAGTATTTCTCCATATCAACTCTTTATTTTAAATAGTTAACAGGTAAATCTATCCAGATAAAAAGTGTTACCCAGTTTACTCACTGGTGTAGAATTTCACTCTGCTTCCCTTCATTTCTTGTAGGTCACAAATGAATCAGCCTCTTTCACAATGTACTAGCTGGAGGCTGGGATCCTGCAAGTATCAAAGTGAGTTAGATTAGCAGGTCAGTGCTCTCACAGTAAGAGAGATGCTTATCGAGGTCTGTTTTCTGGCTGATATGTAATTAGAGAGTGGACTGGACCTTTACAGTAGCCCACTACAGGGGAGCAGTATGAAACTAGGAGAAACCGAGTGGGTGGAGCTATACGAGTCTGTAGGTAGGACTCTGTCTAAACCTAGCCACATATTTCTACAGTGGAGCTTGACTGTTGGATATGGAGACAAACCATGTAATGGAAAAATAACTGGGTGGTGGGGTAATGTAATGGAAAGATAACTGGGTGGTGGGGTAATGTAATTATAACCAGACGGTCTATGGGATTTTGGTCTTTTTCAGTTTCGGTGACCCTGGACCCAGTGTAGCCTCAGATTCCATTTCCTGCTTGACAAGACTGGAACCCAATGTGGTATTTTGCTCTGCATGTGAAGGTGTGACAGGTTCTGTCCTTCTGAAATACATTTCTGCTTATCGTAGTTGCAAAGAGGGGTAATTTATATCATCCTTCCTGTCAGCTCGAACCATTTGAAAGGAAACAGAGTGCAGAAAGGACTAAGGGCATGTCTCTGACAATATATTGAAATGAGTTGCTGGACAACCCTGCTGTCCAAAGCCACACTGTGGACATGGAGGAATTTTACAGAGGGAGTAATGCAGCTTTCTTGCACTCAGACAAGCACTGATACAAACCTGTCAGATTCTTGTTGGTTCTACAGAAGCAATATGTGCTTGTCAGTATTACTGGAGATGACAGACAGATAGAGACAAACACAACGGGGAAAAAAGAAAGAGGATAAGAGTGTGAAGGAAAGAATATAATCTGGAGATTACGTGCCACAAATGTGATTCCTTCTGCCAATCACGTATCATTTGACACTTTCTATCTGCCATGGTACTGATTTTGAATGCCAACATTGCAACATAAATCACAAAGGCTTGGCAGTATATGTATTTCCCCTGAATTTGCACTCATTTCACCATTTCTTTTAGAGATGATGAAGTGGAGTTGTACTTCACAGTGCTCTTGAACGTCCCATAAAAGTTCAATGATGATTTTATCTGGTGCTTGAGGAAGCCATGGACTGCAATTCAATTTGGTGTTTAACAAACCCTGCTTGAATGAATTTAGCAGTAAGTATGAAGGTGGTATCTTCCTGGAAGATACTTGTAGTAGATACGTGTAGTACTTTCTGTTATAGTGTTCAACCACTGCATAGTTGCTTAAGAGTTGGGTCCATCCTTATCCTCAAAGGTCCGGTGTGGGTTTGGTTGATCTTGTTTTTTTTAGACTCAGGGGTGGCTTCTGCTTGGTTGGAATGAAAAGCTGCACCCACACTATGCCCTTTCCAGATAATTGGACAGACCAGGTTTTGTCCACATAAAAGTCATTCTACCAACCTTTGTGGGTACAAAATGACCCATCATTCATATAAACTGAAGACCAGAGGTCTAAATAATCAAGTAAAAATGAGGAAGTGACTGTTTAAACATTTATTTTAAAATCCAAAAGTTATATAAAAAACCTTTATGTGTTATGTGACTATTTAATTAGCAAAGAATGCGTCGAGCTGCCTTGAAGTTAACAGCCATGAACAAGATATGATTTTGTTTTCAGCATCTATTCTTTATAGGTTAAGCTGAAAAATAAATTAGTGTAAAATGATATCTGTGTGAATCATGGCGCTTAAAAAAAAAGAAACACAGGTGAAACGGTTGATGGAAGCCCATGTCCATCACCACCACAGATCAATGACTACTAACAAAAAAAATATTAATACTAACAAAGTGGACTAATTTTTAGCCTTCTACCTTTCAATGTAAATGTTAGCATTTAGGCCTGAGTACAGTGGACTATGTATCTGCGTGAGAGCCAGAGATTCCCACAGTAAAAAGGGAAGGTGAAGCAGTTTGACTGTTATTCCTACCTTGAGGCAGAACTTACTACAGTGATTCAAAATGAATCATAGCCGCTCTGCCCATCCTATAGAAGAATAGTTCTTGGCTGCTATGTATATAAATATTTTGCATGCTATTCAGATAACACTGTGAATCTGATTCTTTCCCATTTGCTTGGGATCACAGCCTGCTGATTATGTCCACATCCACCTCATAGACTGCCACATACCCAGAGAAATTAACTGTCACACCACAATCAGGAAAACAGCAGAGGCACATTGTTGCAGCGTAATTACTGTTTTGAAAAATAGACATAGTTTTCTGTCTGAGCCTCGCCAAGCATGACACACCAATAACGTGCGTCGACAAAAAAACATGCCAACTAGATATTCATGAGAATCTCTTTATGATGTAACCACATTGATTGTGATCATGTCGATTTGGAAACATTTTCTAGTTGCAGGAGAAATTTCTAGAATTTCTCCTGCGAACATATCAGGATTGTTGTGTGTACAAAACCTGAGAGGTGTTTATGTCACGTCACGGTATTGAGTGAAGACTTGTCTGCAGTGGATTTATACTAAGATGTCTGAGCAGAAGAAGTGCTGGTTTAATGAGGGTGATCGATGCTTGTCAATGGTCAATGACGGAGGCCCATCTTGGAAATCATCCTATACAGAAGGATTGGGTTTCATAGGGAGATAAGTGATTGCATGGTGACTGTTAGTTGTTTCAATGTCTTATAGAATGTGAGGGACAAAACAGTGGATAATAAAAAATGTTGGGCTTCGAGTCAAGTCAAGTGTCACAACTGGCCCTAGGTAGGAGGAGTTACATTATAAGATAGATGATAGCAAAGACATGTGCTGTTTATTTGAAACGTTTCCCTGTTACCTTTACTTCTCAGAAAGACCTTCAGGCACATATGAAAATACCAGCAAAGGGCTTTTTGACTGCATCAGCAGAGTGATTCAGCTCTCTATAGGAAGAGAAGTACTGTATCAAATGTAAGAGCCCTTACAACTCAGAGAGAGAAAGAGTGAGAGAGAAGGAGAGAGGAAAGAGCAGAAAAAAGAAAGCTACACAACTGTACAAAGTGTTCAAAGAATCAACAGTTCAAATGATTCCCAAAGAATCTGACCTCAGACCTGCATCTCTCTGTGTAATTGCTGACAAATTTCTGGCATATTTCTGTATTTTCTTTGTTTCCTGGCACA
The DNA here is from genome assembly GCA_028566695.1 of Bagroides melapterus. Lineage (NCBI taxonomy): Eukaryota > Metazoa > Chordata > Actinopteri > Siluriformes > Bagridae > Bagroides > Bagroides melapterus. The sequence continues at coordinate 9,612,004 of JAOTRN010000030.1, forward strand.
GGGAAAGATTTCAAGAGCCAGACAAAAGACAGTATTGAAATTTGGTGGACTCCTAAAAGCTGGTATTCCATAATAAAGCAAAATGATAAATAAAAAGAAAAGAAAAAGATAACTCTAGACATGAGATGATTAGATGAGAAGAAGCATTATTCATCTCTGTTTGAATATTCTGAAGATCTAATAAGCCCTTAATCAAACCCTCATGTCATTCAGAATTGGCATTTGGCATGTCAGACTGTTTGCTGTTCTTCCCTGTCACCCTATTTAGTAAGTGAAAAATATGAAGGTGCAACACAAACAGGACCACAGGAGGACCGTATCTCACTCTCTCTCCCCAGCTGTCAGGCTCTTTGACAGCAGCGGCCTAGGAGACGCAATGGGTCAAACCGAACAGCAGGATCTGAGCGGCAGAATGTAGACTAGACTGTAATGCGCACAGGGAGATGGAGAAGCGGCAGACGGTGGAGACGTGACCTTGGTTCGGAATGGTGGCTTTCTGCGCGGTGTGGGTGTGTGTAGAGCATATTGTGGAGAATGCAGTTAGAAAGAGTGAAATCTTGATTTAAAAAAAAAACTGCAAGTCCTGATCTGGAAAAAAAGCTGTTTGAAATTTGTTTGTGATAATTATAATTAGCAGTCACATTGGTGGGAAGGTGTTGATTATTTTTCTGTAAGAGCAACACTGAAAGTCGTCCCGGCTTGAATTCAAACAGAATACAGATGACGCTCTTGGTGTAATACTTGTGTTTCTATAGTAACAGCTCCTTCACAGGGAATGGTGAAGAATGAATGGGCCACATCATTGAAGGCTGATAATAAACTCTTAATATTAACAGTGATAAATGCATTCGCTGAAACTCTGAAGCTTGATTCTAAATGAAAATCACGTTTCAGTACCTTCAAAAACAAGCCAGGTTTATAACCCAGAGTCTGAAGATTTAATTAAGTTAATCACATAGAAGTGAGCCAAGTATCTGGAGAAATGATGAGGGCAGACAGCATTCTCTTCTGAGTGTCTTACACTGCCCTGGGACGCAGCAGGAGGAGCAGTTTGAAAGGATGTGTTTGGCCTGGAAATGTGTGGAAACGTGTTTGCTTTCAGTCTTCCTTGTTGGTCACTTTCGTTTAATAGTGAAGAGCTGGCAACTAACTCAAACACCTGAAACAAACAAAGCTGTTATATAATAATTTCTCCGTCAAAACAATGTCTTTTACCAGGACAGTTTAGATCACAGGTACATGATAAAATGATAAAAAAAGAAAGAAAACACTCAAAGAACTGGTCATTATGACAGTTTTCAAAGGTCACGCTGATCATTTGGATCCCCTTCCACTAGATTCTCTTCTCCCTTGTCTATTCATTTGCATATCTACGCTCCCCAGAATAAACTTCGGGCTATCGTTAAGAGACCATTAATCATGAGCAAGCAGACACTCCACTGACTTTGGACTTCCCACTCTTGTTTGCTTTTTTCAATAGGAAACTTTTTCAAGGAGAAAACACGATGGACAAAAGAAAGCATTTTATTTCCTCAAGATATGCAGTCCATTATGATGAAGAGACTAAGATCAATCCCAACAAATGCACTGCTTAGACTTTAGTTCTGTCTCCTTTGTGCTATTTTTTTTAAAGGTAATCATCTGATGTTACATCACAAATAAAGCATTTGGCAGAAACCGTCATCCAGAGCGACATTTTATCTCACTTTATACAACTGAGCAACTGAGGTTTAAGGACCTTGCTCAGGGGACCTGTGGACATGGGATTCAAATTCGCAACCTTCCAATTAATAGTTCAACACCTTAACCACTAGGCTACCACATTATCTTATATTATGGAAATGAGAAATGAGTCCTCTTCCTCAGACAAAGCTTTCAAGTTCTAGGTCATGAAACATGTACTTGAGCCAGGAGGACACGTATATTAGACAGTGTGACTAAGTGAAAGCTTTGTGCTTGCTGCTATAGTAGGAACTCCCTAAAAAACACAAGAGATAACCGAGTGGAACTAAATGATAAATTAGTGAGTGGAAGGACACAGCGGAGATCAATTGTAATTAAGGTGCTTGTGGGAATTTGTGGCTTGCCGGCAGCCAAAATATGACACGTAATGCTTGGGGGTTACAGAAGAGACAAAAGAGCGATGATTGCAGTGAGAATGTGCTCTGTGGCTCACCCTTTTTAACACATGCATCTTAATGAGGCAAGGCCCAATCATTAGAGATCAATATAATTCACTTCCTGCATACGGAAGATTTGGTTCACGCTGACAGATTTCACATGCAGGATGGGATTAACTATAAATCCACAAGTTAAACCTTAAAAAACCTATCATAAATATATACCTTTAGTATTATACAGTCTGTATAAGGTTGCCAATCATTCTGGATTTATGAACTATACAAACAGAAAGGTGATTTTTCCATCACACAGGACATTAGTTTTAGATCAAACCAGGATTCCTGCAGTTACACATGGATTGTGCAGGCTCTGGTCTCGTTACCATGGCTACATATAGAATGCTAGCCGTCTCATGCTAGTGAGAGACAGACTGCAAACGAAAGTGATTACTTTTATCAGAGCCTCCATCAAATGTGCTTTATCTAATCGCTGGCCACCACAGCTGCACATCAAAGGCTCGAACACAGGCGAAGGACAGGAGGCCTATGTGAGCTGGGATTCCTCTACCGCTCATGTATCGTCACTAACATTAAGAACCAAGACTTTCTAGAGTTAGTGCTCACCACCCCATTTGGCTCCATAGCACTATTATTGCAAAATGGGAACTTCCAAAATCACTAATAGCTGCACACTGGTACGAGAGCCATGCCGCCTCATATTTGTCTTACGAACATTGTCAGGAGCAGAGGGCAGATCAGCTGATGACAGAGTTGCCAACCATGGATAATGATTTTACCTCAAACACAGCTGAAAAAAAGATAACACCTGCTTAAAACATACATGAATTCATGATATTTTATGTAAGAATATATTTCCTAATACATTTTTTACTTGGTGTTTTATACGATGACTTACACATTCACATTCAAATCATTATACTGATCTTTTTGATTCTTGAAGATTTCTGCAAGAACCCAGATTCATGAGATTCCTAAGCATAATCTGGAAGTGTGTGTAGATTGATAATGGAACTTGGGGGAAGGGAGATTGATCCAGGTCAAATAAAATCAATAAATTCTTTAGGGAACAGCCACTTATCACAGTGTGACGGCCATTTATTGTCACTGGGGTCCACCCTAGAATCTTTTAGTGTGAATCTTTTAATACTGATCTTGTTATAGACCCAGATTTCTCCCAATCTAGTCAATGGTCAATTCCCATCCACTACCTAACTCTAAAACATGGCAGCTACTAACTGGGAGAAGGCTTACAAGACAGCAACCAAATTGTTTCTGATGCTGTGAAATGCACATAGAGGGACACAATATCTGTTCTTTTTCATGTACATGAGCTCACGGAGGCCAAAGATTGAGCTATTGTTGACACTTTTCTTGTCACTCAGGAGCCCAAGAAACTGATTCTCTCTTTAGAAACAATCCTTATTGAAAGTTAAATACTTAGTCTTACAGGCAGAAACAATTGTTCAAACTTCAAAACCTCAGGGTAGATGAGCGAAATGACTTCGAAAATCCTTGAAGCTCTGCATGGTAACAAGTGCATAAATGATTTACGATCGAAGAATAAAGCCAAGCACCAACACATGCACAGACCTTGTCTGGCGTTGCCTTTTAACGTGCACCAGTGGCACATAAAGCCTTCCTGCCCACACCTGACCTCTGCCTCTGCCTCCCTTCCAACTATCACCCTCCCCTCTCGATCCCTCTAATTGAATGAGCACTGTGTAAAAAAGGGGAAAAAACCTTGGCTTTTTCAAAGGATGCTGATTTCATCAATTCATCGCATGATTGGCTATTGCAGCAGTGTAAGAACAGTTTTCTTTCCTTCCAGAGCACACAGAAAAAGTGTTCATGCATTACAATGGGCAACATCTTCCCATTATTTCACTGTGCTGCACTGAGAACCTTGGGAATTGTACAGTGCAGAGTTGAAACGTGGATTTAATTGAAGCGGCTGTCCGATAAAATTTCAGTTTGCTGTCTGAATAAGAGCGATAGACTCTGAAGGCTGCCGAGTGGCTCCATGACTGGCCCTTAAATGCACTCGATGACCGTGTTAAATAGAATTCAACAAGTCTAGAAGAGGCTGAAATTCCTTCAGCTCTGAATACACAGCAGTGTTCTCACAGGTCAGTAATGTTCAGAATGGAGAAAGGTTTCAGTCTTTAGCACATAATGCTTCATAGGAGTGGACCAAGAAGGACGAGAAGCATAAAACCCGATCCCAAATATACAATGAACAGGAGAAGGTTTAAGTTTGTATCCTGGCTTTAATGACTTGTCTGATTTTCTGATTCAGTGAAGGTCTACGTTTCATTCATCTCCCGTGTCACTGTTATTTGTATGAACATAAAATTTCAATCACATCAGAAGAATCAGGATTTCTTGTCTCACATGATGCCGTATCTGGTGAGAAAACGGGAAAGAAGCATTCTTTTTCATCATTGTTCAAATCTTATGTGCAGCCTTTCTTTCTCCAAACATTCTGTGCTGAATTATCGACAAAGAGTTCTATTTTTGTTGCTTCATTCACTCCAAAAGAGCTCTGATTTGCCTAAGAGCTTTCAGACACGCATCTCTGAGTTGTTTTTTTTATTTTTTATTTTATTCTCATTGAAGTGTTGGAACAGAGATGATTATGGGGCAGTTCATTGCTTATTGTTCTCTACATAGAGTAACTATTGTTCCTGCAGCTTTTGGGTCATACTGCAACTCTCTCTTTCTTACCTCCTTTATCGTTAGTTAAACAAAGCTTGGAACATCAGTCCAAGGATGAGTATTTGTGCTTTCATGAAATTTCCACTTGCATGTCACTGAACCAGGAATGTGCAATATGTTTCCATTCTTTTCTGTTCTGTAAGTGTTGATCCTCTATCTTAAAACAAAAACCTGCTCCATCAGCAGCAAACCTGGCTATGTAATTTGTGATTAATAAATTAATGGTTCTGTCCTAGCAGGTGACAGAAGTTGAGTTTGTCCGAACCAAAAACGCGAAATGATTCTCTTTTCTCTGTCCACCTGTTCAAATCATTGAGGTCGCTCTTCTGTACAGACCAGTGACCTAAACACCCCCATTGACTCTGATTAGAGCCTCGTAAGCAGAACCCATGTGAGGAGACTGGAGCGCTTTGTTACCTTAGCAACAAGGGTGTAATTGGAGTGGACTCCTCATCTGAACTGACCTTCAGGAGCCTCGATGGGGGTAAATTGTACAAAGCCGAGAGACTAAGGGTGCAGAGATAAGTTATGGAAAGTGGACGCCTTCTAATAATACCAAACGCTGCCATTATCTGCAATAGAGCACAAATGGTTCAGACCACAGCTAATGGACAGCTAAGGGATGTGGTTAGCATTGTTGCGGTAAAGTAGTAAAGACAAAGTGTCTGAATGGAAGGTCAGTTCATCAATATAGTTCAATTATTGGCTGCGGATGAGAGGAGTGAAATAAATAAGAATTTCTTAGAACCTCTAGCATGAATATTGTTTGATTACTAACAAATTTCTTATGCCAGATAAAAAATTCTCAACAGGAAAAGATACTCTATCAATAAATGCTTGAAAGGTGGATGTGTTCCAACTGCCCAAGTAGTGAACCTTGTAGCTCCCCTCAGCTCACTTCGCGAACGTCAGAATGCTTTGTTAACTGGTTTTATTGACCATCCAGGTGAATAACCATAGACTCAATAAATACCGTTAACAAAGCATTCTGACGTTCGTGAAGTTACTGAGGGGAGCTACAGTGAGAATTTATTGGCCGCTTAATACTAAGGAGAACTTAATCTTGCCTCCGAGGATATCTTGCGCTTAACTTTAGAA
>JAOTRN010000030.1:9619542-9638165 GCA_028566695.1 Bagroides melapterus
AAAATTACTGCCCTGATCACATCTCAGTTGGCGTATAGGCCCTCGTATGGCAATGACAACACGCAAGGCATTGATGAGTGCGTCTGTAGATAAATCATCTAGCATTTCTACATGCACAGTACGAGAGCACATGCAGGTCAGTAGGAGCCCATAACGCTATAAACTGCATTCAATGTCAGTTACAAACCTAAATAGTAGGCAACATTGCCGTACCAACATAACTGTTTTATTTTTGTTTTGTTTTTTTTATGTGACATTTGCTTTTTTTTTCGTATTGGGTAGGAATGATGTCTGCATACTGCATTGATGCTCCTTAGTGCCCCAGTCCACTAATTTCTGGAACTATTCATACAAGATATGTATAAATGTAGGATATCACACATCACCCAACATGTTTGATTGCGCTCAGGCGTTTGATTAATATCTTGCTACGATTTGCAAGAAACAAATGAACAACACTTCAGTGATCAGCATAGCAACCGACACCACTCCACTGGGTGCCTAGTTTACATTTTAGCCCCAAACCAGAAAATTTGTACCTTTTTTGTTGTTGTTGTTCATGCTTAAAAAATATGCACTAATCAAATACACAAACTCAAAATCATTGCTTCCTTCTCTCTATTATAAATAGATTCCAAGCTGATAAAGGCTTGCTACAGATGTCCGAAACCTCTCAGTGTTTAAATGCTTCACAATATTCCTATGTATTCAGGAAGTGATTAAGGCATACATTCATTTCTGGTGCTCAGGTTCACAGCAGGAATGTAAAAAAATCCTAATTTGGCCTCATTATTCATACAGATGAATGCTAAACTAAACTGAATGATTGACAATAATAATATAGAATACTATTATAATAATGATAATAATAGGTAAGGCCGCTGAGGACTGAATAATCTTTTAACACATTTAATCAAAATTGTTGAGAACTTTTTTTTTTTACAAAGAAGGAAGATCAGGGACTGGTTATTGGTTAAGAGCTGTGATCAATGATTGGCTCTTGGAAACGAAGTTGAACGGTGATTAGTAACCGGAAACATCAGTGATTGGTTATTAATTAACAACAGTGATTGGCTATTGGAAACAGTGATTGGCTATTGATTAACAACAGTGAACAGTGATTGTTTATTGGTCAAGAATGGTGATCAGTGATTGGCTGTTGCAAACAACGCTAATCAGTGATTGACTATTGATTAACAATGGTGACCAGTGATAGCTATTGGTTCAGAGCAATGATCAGTTATTGGTTATTGATTAAGAGCAGTGATTAGTTTTTGGTTTACAATGAAGTCATAATCTATTATTTTCCATTCTGATAAAAGAGACTTTGTTTCTACATTAACAGCTCAGTCACAGGAATGAATGTATATGTCACATAAAACAAATTATTAATAAAACATATTATTTAACAAATAAAAACCAGAGGTAAAGCTGCAGTTTTTTATTTTTTTTTCTCTAAAAAAATGAATGTTCCTAAAACCTCCCACCTCTGAAGAGTTTAATTCCTTACCTAACACCTTCTTGAAAACACACAGTAGGCAACAATAGTCGAGCGTTCAAATGTTGCTCTCGTCTGGGTAATTTGCTACATGATTAGATTAGTCGGATCACTTGTTCTTTTGTTGTGCGGTGTTTATTCCTTAATGCGTCTTTCTTGTTTGTTTTCTATAAACACGCTGACACGGGTGACTTAAAAAGCAAGCCAGATTTGTATTTCCAGGGATCACAACGTTTCTGTGACACTGCCTGTAAATCCCTTTCCAAGATTAAAGGTTGTACATGCAAGCACCATTCTTCAAGAAATTCTCAAATTAGGCACACATTGTTTGTAGGCCACTTCAATGTCTGTGCATCTAATGAAAGAGAGAAACACAGAGACAGAGAGAGAGGGGGGAAAAAAAGAAAAGGGAGAGGAATGAGAAAGAAAGAAAGAAAGAAAGAAAGAAAGAAAGAAAGAAAGAAAAAGAAATCTTCACACCCTTTGCTGTCTTCCTCTCTCTGTAGATTGACAGATGTCGTGGAAAATTATTGTCATGTGGCTGCTTTGTCACGTCTCATCCCTGCCCATGTGTCTGCCATGTCAGAGATCACTAATGAACTGGAAAATATAAATAAAAGCAGAGTGACTGGCTTCTTCGTAATGGATTTATATCATGCATCACTTTCTTCACAGCTCTTAAGAATCAAGTCCAGATTCATTTTTTCTTTCTTCCTTTTTTTTGAACACAGAGTTTATTAATGAGAGAGGCTGTAGCTGAGTTCAGGATATTGCATCCAAGTATACAATTAAAATCATTATTACATGGCTGATATTCAATAGGAGATTAATTAATCTGATTTAACTAAGCATCAAATAGGTCAGACAAATAAATTTGTGTATTAAAATCTGGGCAAACAGCCAAATTATGATTATAAACAGCATTTTATCTCATACGGATATTTCCGTACACCTCTTAAAGGCAAGCTTTAATCTTTATTTATTTATTATTATTTTATTTATTTATTTATTTTTTTTTATCAAAGCTACTCTATGGATTTAAGACCTGTGGTGCCCCTCTGGGAGGATACAGGCCAACATGACTCATCTGAGCAAGTCACTGTAGGGGATAAAAACAGTTTTTTGCCTACTGGTGATTCTCAATTTGCAGTTTTCTTTCCTCTCTTTCTCTCACACTCACTTGCTGTAGCTACCACTGAGAACAACTCTGATACTGATTTGGGATTTGCCAAAACGCCCTCCAGGATATAATTAATCATTAGGAGATGATTCATCAAAACTGGGGGAAAAATAGCAGGTGCGAGTGAGCATGGAGGATATTGCCCTATCGGGCTGAATTTTAAACAAACACTAATTAACTGCAAGGAAAACATTTAAAGTAAGTCATTTATGTTTGATGCAAATCCAATACTCATGAGTGACGTTATACGTATATGCCTGCTATTGCGATCATTCAGAATTCAACTAGGTATACATCGATATCCATCTGGTACTGGGTGCTGGTCGAATAACATGATGTGTTAAAATATCGGGCATCTTCCTAACTTCAACATAAATTCTAAGTACGAGCTAGCTAGAGCTCTAGAGATAAAAAAAAAAAGGCGCAGTCTACAGCAACACTAAGTGCCTGTCAATATTAACTCACATGACCTGGAAACCCTGCCTCCTTCCTCTATTATACAGGTTCTCCACTGGATGAATATTTTGAGTTTAATGTAATTGTAAAAAAAAACAATATACTTGATTATGACAACCAAATTGTGTAATGGTGCGTGTTGTCTCCTAAATAATAGAAGGCGCATAATATTGAGAAAAGAATAAGAAGGCACACGTTCAAACGAATGAGGATGAAATACAGTGAGTGAATGACAAAACCGCAGCTCAACAGTGCATTAGGCAGGCGGTCTGCACTTTCTCAGCAGGTCACCGCTGAGTGTAAACGGATCTGAGCTCCTTGGGCCTAGCAGATTAATTCTGCTGCTTTGTGTCATAATGTCACATTCATGAGAGGAGGCAGGTAACATGCTGAGCCTGTGGCGAACCGTCCATTATGAGTCTCCGAGCAACCAGAGCCCCCTTCCTTAAAAGAGCGACTTTATCAAACGTGGATCAGATACCTGATCAAAGAAGCTCTGATAAAATACACATTCATACTGTATCTAAACCAGGGTGATGTTATCGCTGTTAGCAAAATCAGCAAAAGTGAAATGAGGACAAGTTTTGGCTTTGGTCATTATAAAAGGAAGCCACTGAGATTGTAAATTAAGTTCAATAGTAAGGATTCTCAGTTTGAGTTTGACCATAAATACTAAACCCAAGTGTGTGAATAGAAACCGATCTGCAATGCTTTGATAGATCGATATGATATGTGCAGCTCACACTGAAGAAATGAATATTGTGAGCGGCTCCTCGTTAATCATTTGAATGCTAATCGCTCGGTTGTAAAGAATTTAGTGGCTGAATGTGTGTGCCACGTATCGTTGGCAAACAGACACCGTTATCGATCTGAATTATGTTTATCTATTGATTGTGTTCTGGCTTTTGAAAATGCGCTGGTACTGCATTAAAGAGGATTATTCAGAGTGGGTTAATGAGGAGTAGGATGTGCTGTCTGTTCAATAAATGCAGACCAGTAACGGATTCCTGTAGAATTAGGGTTTGCAGGTAAACTGAGTTCTCCCAGAGGGAAAAAGACAGTGGGTTTAAGCAAATCGTGGTGGCAGTTTGAGAGCTAAATATAAGAAATAGCAAATATGAGAAATAGCAAAGAGCCTGTTATTTACTGTTGATACAGAAGCCCTGGTGGTGTGTAAAAATGTTATTACATCCCTGCTCATTCTGACAACGTGACCTAGTCCAACATTCTTAAAAAAAATGCTCCTTACCTCAACACAGTTTTACACATTCAAATTTTCTTTCTTACCTTTTTACACAAAGCATGGACATAAAAGGCAGTAGTGTGTATGGAGATGCAAAGACAAACACAAAAAAGAAGTCAAGGAAGCCATGTTTGATGTTACCAAGTTACTACTGTAGAGCAAGACCCGTCTCTGTGGGCGGGGCACAAATTTCAACCAAATAACTAATCGAAAAGATTTTCTGAAAATAGGTACAGAAATGTTTGTCAATTGTCAATCTTGTAAGTCTTCAGGGTTTTCTCCAGGTACTCCAGCTACCTACCCTGTTTATCACATTTGTGGCAGCTTGACTGTCATTTCAAAATAGTCTTTAGTGCATGAACGAGTGTGTGATTGTGTCCTATGTGTCCAGGGTGTCCACCACCTTGTGCCCTGTTATAGGCTCCAGGTTATTCCTGACCCTAAGTAGAATAAGCAGTACAGAAAATGGATGGATAGATAGGTCCATTTTGGTATATAGGTCTCTCACCGACAACATGACAGGAGGCATGATGAAGGCCTGTCCAAGATGGCTGCCAAGTGAACAGACTTGTTGATATACCTGGACAACCCTTTGGCATAACCTATGTGTAGGAAACAGTAAATTATCCATATCCGTTAGTCTGACCCCCTCAGTCACACAGGGTGCTAGGACCAAACACATAGAACTTAGCGTTCAAAATTCTGCATAAACAATCAACTGACCACTCATGGACCAGCAATAATAGATAGATGGATATGAACATGCCAAAGGACCCTTCAGTGACTACTAAGTTTTACGAATATTAGACATACACCTTGCTTGGGGAATTATTCTGGATCTTGGGGGGAGAGAAAGAATTCTACCTGTAAGCTTTAACAAGGCTTTCTTTCTTCAGAATATTCTGCAAGTAAAAAATGTATATGACTCATTGCAGGACATGAGAAATGAATCCTCAGCGATTTTAGTCCAAGCTAATAATCCATTCTGCCTTACTTTCCATCATACTAAGCTCGATCAACCCGTGGCTTGAAACCACAAGCCCTTGGTATTTTATTTTTGGTCTTGAAGCTACAGTGAGGATGCAGGTTTCTCTTAAAGGTAGCATGCTCAGGAAATGCTCAAACAACCCAACCATGAAGCTGTGCACTGGGTTTATACGGTTAGTTCCAGCAACACTGTGAAAATGACAGTGTTTAAACCCTACCTTCAAGGATTTGAGGTAGGGAGTTCAGGCAGGCCACAAAATGGTATCTATTGGCTTAAAAGGAAAATGATTGTTTAGTCTGAAACAACATACAGTGTTGTAGAATTTGGTCTAAGCACCACCATGGTGAGATTATATTACAGAAAATAATTCCAGTGCCCAATCATTAAGGAGCTGCAATCACAACCACATTTAAGACAATCCTTTACGTTATGATATATTACCATGTGGTGAGTTGCTTTGAGAATTTTAAGGTTGTTTTTATTGGGCGTTATGGGAAAAATTGATTTGCTTGGAAACGACAGACACACTTGCAACTACCAAATCACATGTAAAAACTTGGCACATATCATCTCTATTTCCCACATTTGGTTTCCGTTGGTTTTCCTAACTTTACAGTCTCATGGTCGTTACCGCTTGCCATCACTTGTCTGCTCAAACTCTAATGATGGTACACATTTAGCCTGTTTAGCAACTCATCATGGCTACCATGTTTACGCATCGTTAAGCTCCACTTCCCCTCTCTCTTTCCGAGAAGAGGAAAAGCAGACGCCGGATCTTCCGCAAGCCATCTCCTCCGCAAGCCATCTCCCCCTTGCTGCACACTCGTCGCCTCTACGCGCAGCTAATCAGAGGAGACTGGAGCTGTATTAATTACGCCTGATAAGAGACTCCCATCTGATCCCCCGCAATGCTACAGCTTCTTTTAGAAAATGCCACCAGTTGGTTTCATGGAAAACGTTTGCAGCCACATTTTCTCCAGGCTTCATTGGTACTCTAGTTCAAGTGCAAATGTTAGGTTGTTGTAGTCTAGTAAGACACAGACATTCTGTTTTGGCAAACTTTAGATTTAATGTAGGTTTAAGTGTAAGTTATATAAGGGCCCTAAGCCAACAGAAAGCACTGTGGAAAAAAACAGTCTATCCAAATTTTTATCTGATGGCTGATTACAAGACCTAAAATGTTTGTAGAAGAAAACCTTTACATCTATGAACTTTTATAAATAACTCTGTGTCATTGTATTGAATCTGTTTTTCCTATATATTTTAACCAGAACCTCAAAATGAAAATCCCTTTAAAAATAGCTCTTACTGTAGAAATTCTAGCCCACATGATTCAGACAATTTTGTCAGTATCACAAGCTGAGCAACTAGAGAACTTTTTATTATGTAAATATCTTACTCAACTAAAAGTCAAAATAAATGTTTTTAAGTGGCAGTTAAAAAAACTATATATTTAAACATACTCATGGATTCAACATAAAGAGTAACAGTTCAGACAGTGTTTATTTAAAGTGTCAAATATTTTGTCGACTCAGAGAATTTGGCTTGCTGGCTAATGTTTAACTAGCAAGGCTTAGCAAGTAGCTAGCAGGTTTAGCAAAATCTAAAACTTACCTCAGAGTCTCAGCATGTGTCTGACATTCTGTTTTAGTTTGTGCTTTCATATATTTCAAAAGTGGCATCATCCTTTTAAAACATTGGAAAAGCCAACCTTAGCTGTAGGCCTGAATCTGACTGACCACAACTGAGAAATCAAAAATTTTATCAGAAGTCAGACTCAAGAGTGCTGAGGTATAAAAGAGCAAAAAACAAATGAACATTTTGCACACATCTTAAACATAACCAAATGTGCTGTACTAATACTGTAGTGTTTCCACATTCAGGCCCTTTAACTCTGTTGTGCTGATATCAGTCAGCTCATGAGTGGCTTCCGGCATTGGTAAAAATCAGAATAATGAATGGCAGGATGGCAGAATCAAATTGACTCTGGTACGGAAAGCTCTGAGTCGGACCACTTGGGACTGATAGTGGCAGACACGCATAAAACTCGAGAGCAGCTCCCAGACAAGCATTGGATTAACTGGGCTTTAAATGGAAGTGCTGCCGACTGGCTGTGTCTGAAGTGGGACTGTTACTGGCTTTGATGGCTCGGGGAATCACAACGGTCCGATTTCAATTCCCAGGAGAGCGGCAAGTTGGATGGGGCTAGGGCGGATTTGCAGGATTGACATGCTGCTTGAACTCTGAGATTAAAAAAAAACAAACATGTACTCTTTGAAGGTACAGGTCCGCTGGCTAGAGTAAGGACTATTTAACCCTTATATCACTTTATAAGTAATATTCTTATTCTCATATGTAGCGGACTACAACTACAAATGTGACAAGTTTACATTTTCAGGCACAGTACCTAACTTCATAATTTAACAAAGAATAAAGTTACTGTACACAGCAGAGAAAAAAAAAATCTCTGATCTCTACTTGTTTTTGTTCCCTGAAAACTTCAACGACAGCAACGTGTGCAACTTGAGAATCAAGATCGTCAAATTCAGGATGTAAACAGCCGTTCAGTTTGGACAAAAAGCTGGGTGCTGTTTGACCATGAAGAGCAGAAGGCTTCTCATTCAGCAAGAATTCCGCAAATCATTCATCACGCCATTCACACGGCTGCTGCCAACACGCACAGCCACATAAAAATGGCAGAGAATGATGAACCGCCATTATGTAAGCCAGCGGAATGAAAAGATGCAAAAACTCTGAAAATGTCAAGGTAGATTAAATAAATGAAGAGGGGTGCATGTGTGTGTGTGTGTGTGTGTGTGTGTGTGTGTGTGTGTGTGTGAGAAGAATGGCCTCCAGCTTTAGAGAATTCGGAGGAGTACAGGAGTCAGATGGACCCACGCTGGTGATTTCGCTTCTGGCTATCAGCCACGTTAAAGGAGAACTCTGCATCTCTTCTACAAGCACCTCTATGCCTTTTTTTTGGATTCCGTCTATTTTTCCTCTTCCCTTTCTCTCTGTGTCAGCACCAATTTAATGAAAGGCAACTGTATCTAACTGAAAAGTTTGCTGCCTTAATTGGTTCGTAGGCAATGAAACTGCATTGGGTTTAAAAGCTGAGATGACTGCAGGCTGCTCAAGCTGCCTTTGAATCGTCATTTTTTGCTGAGCTTAGCACTGAATATGTGGTCAGTCAGATTTACAGAAAAATATTCAGTCTAATTTACAAGACTTCTCTCAATAAAACATGACACTCGATTTTAAATGACTGGAATTACTAGACTGATTAACTTGTCAACGCTTTGGGTTTGAATTTATTCAGGAATTTGAAAATATTGATGTACGCACTTGAGCTTACTCCGCAGTGCTGCTGGATCTTGATTCTGATTGGTCAAAACCATTTTCTACCGTAGTTTGGCTGCAAAGCAAATCATCCGTAACAATTTAAACGTATGAACCGATTCATAAAAATGTCTATGTGATGGACAGGAAATATGTGAGAGGTAGAGTGAGACCCCACTCCTCTCTCGCTGATCCATTTCTGCGAACTTAGACTCCCAGCTCTCTGTTTTTATTCCTATTTTCAGTTGTGCCATTCAGGCGCTGTAGATGGCAGGCTTTATAAAAACCACTGCATCTTCCCAGTAAGACGATGTACTTCATTACGAAGTGATTAACGATGTTCCAGGAGTATACGGTTCCTGTAGAGAAAGATAGAGAGAGAATTCACCTGGAACTAACAGTCTCGTCTCCTTGAAGCCCACTCTAAATAATTAGCACTGTTTATACGGAGACGAATGGAGAGAAACGTTTCATGGGTCTGATCCCACCTTCAGCTTAAAGGGTAATAAATAAAATGTCTACGTTTCCTCAGTGCCGCTTGAACATCGAGAAATTTATCGAAGCAGTGTTGGACTTAGTGGTCTTGATGAAAAGTGTGTGAAGAAAGAGAATGCATGGAGCTGTAGAAGTGAGCAATACAAATTAGACAGAGAAGGCAGCCAGCTTGCATGCCGTCCCTCTGCAAATTAAAGCTAATTGGGCATGTGAGAATGAGTGGTTTGGCAATAGCAATGAGAGACAGAGAGAGACACACACACACAACAAAAAGGCAAAAATGAGGTTCATTTACATCCGTCTGACATTAAGCACGAGGAATAGTGTACACGTGCTCTATAACACAGTGACTATCATGCAAGCAACACTCATGGAAAATACCTGGATGTCCCCTTTTTGTCCCCCATGTGACAAAACTCTCTAAATCCTAGCTGCAGGGTATGAAGTATATGAACTTCTCTCACTCAAGCTTCACTAAAATGATACACACCATTACCTCTGTCTTACCTGAAAAGTGTTTCCCTGCAGGATGGTAGACATTTACACCAACAAACTAAAAATGAAAAATGGTTCTGTTTTGAAGAATATTCATTAGATTTAACCCAACTAAATATTTTTTAAATTTCATGTCAGTGAGCATTTTTAAAAGTGACAAAAATGTACATTTTAGAATAAATATTATGTTAATAATAATACTGTACATTTCTAAGAAATTAGAATGTATTCTAATATTTCTAGAAACTCCTAACTGTTGATGAGAAGAGCAAAAAACTAAACAAAATAAATAAATAAATAAATAAATTGTGTTATTCCAGTTTTGACAACTTATTTTGTTCATTCATTAATCTTTATGGGAGGTTTTTTCCATTTCTCCATTTTTTTTGTTGGTAGATGAATAGAATAGTACAATAATCATGTTATACACATTTTGGCCACCAGAGGCATATGTTTCTTCACTGAAGTCGACCAATAGCTAGAACTTTTCTCCATTTTGAAGAAACCTGCTCTGGATCCATCTGACATCAATAACTACAGACCGGTATCACTCCTCTCTTTTCTTTCACAAAATCTTGAACGCACTGTATATAACTAACTGTCTGCCTATCTCTCACAGAACAACCTGCAAGATCTCAACCAGTCTGGCTTCAAAGAAGCACACTCAACAGAGACTGCCCTTTTGGATGTCTCTGAGAAACTGCATGCTGCTAGATCAGCCATGTTGTCGTCTGTCCTCATCCTCCTCCTGTCCTCATCCTCCTCGACCTCGATACCATCAACCACAAGACTCTCTTGTCCACTCTCAGGAGTCTAGGAATTGGCGGATCAGCATGGGAATGGTTTGCTTCCTACCTGGAAGGACACTCGTATCAGGTAACATGGAGGGGAGTGACATTTGCTCCACACAGGCTCTCCACTGGTGTCCCACAGGGTTCAGTACTTGGACCTCTCCTCTTCTCCCTGTATACTTGCTCTCTTGGTGAAGTACAAAGCCATCAATGTACCAGATCCCTCTTACCTCAAAGCCCTCATCACTCCTTGCACTGCACCTCGCACACTAAGATCTACCAGCACTGCTCCACTGGTTCCACCATCTCTCAGGGTAAGAGGTAGGCATACAACAAGGCTCTTTTCTGTTCTGGCACTCAGGTGGTGGAATGAACTTCCTCTAGAGGCCCGAACAGATGAGTCACTGCCACCTCTTCATAAAACACCTGAGCTAGCACTTTCTCCCCTGTTTGTATGTGTCCCCCCAACAAAAAAGTGTTTTAGGTTCTTGGTATCTTTAGTCTTGTAACCTACTGAACCTGAATTATTGAATTCAAAGACAGACTTAAAAGCACTTTTGTACGTCGCTCTGGATAAGGGCGTCTGCCAAATGATGTAAATGTGTAAATGTAGAACTGTGACATCTTAGTGCCCTGAAATCTAGTGCTGTATCTAGAACAGCTAAATATAATAGTTCATATATGTATTATACTTAAGATATGTTCCTATACCAGCTGCATTGTATTCTGATTAGAAATGACAAATTGAAATTCTGTAAAATCCTTCTACCTCTAGCTGAGGAAGTTGGAGGACAGGAGGAAAGACACTGCCCTCTCTATTACAGCTCTAAATGGATTAAGTGTGTGTGTTTACTCACACAATAACATGCGGCCCTGCTCAGTATCTTCGTCCTCAGGGGCGGGGGCCAGGCTACTGCGCTCGCTGCCTAAACTGGAGTGGCTCTCTGACAAGAAGCTGGCTCGGGATGGACTGCCCAGGATGGACTGCAGGGGCATGAGACCCACACTCCCGCTTGACTCGGAAAGAGCTGATCAGGACAAAGGAGGAAACGTGGTTTGCGAAAAAGAATAGAATTTGTCCAAACTTATGTGTATGGAACACAACAGCACTGAATTCTAGGCACGGGCTGCTGGAATGAACTTATAGAGTTACCTGAGTGTCGTCTTTTGATGCTCTCTGGGATGAAGATCTTTCTGTCACTGCTGCCATCACTGAGCTCCGAGTCACTGCCATCGCTCTCACTCGAGTCGACTGTAGAGACAGAAAGAGACAGACAGAAGAGGGTGATGGGGAGGGATGTTGCCGCGTGTCTCAGTTTAATCGACTCAGGGTATGATCCTAGCTCTGTTGGGCTGTAACTCCAAAACCTGTCATAAATACAAGCCATATATTCAAATTGTTAAAATGATATATCACTTCACTAAGAATCCTCTTAAAGGAAGAAACTGTTCAGGTTCTAGATGTTTCATCCAAGCAGGCATAACCAATAGCCAATATCTGAGCATAACAGTCAGGCAAGTACATTATACCATACTTAGTGTACATACTGTATATAGTGAATACCGACCCATTTGAAGTGCTGTTTTAATTAGAAAGAAAAAGTCTACCATTTTTCAGAAGTCAGTCAGTAACATTAACAAGATGATTAACAACTCATTGTTCCTACATAACCAGAAATAAATCAACACGCTAGGCTGAACGATGGTGGCATTAGAACAGTTCAAATTAACCTGAATGAATTAAATGAAATGAACACTGGGGGACCGTGATGAAAAATGAAATGAAATGAAGTGAAATAGTGCAGAAAGGCAAGAGAGAAGGCAGGCACAGTAATCTGGAAGAGTGATACGCGTTCAAAAATGCGGAAGGCTAGTCTTTCCCATTGGTTTGAAAGAGTTTCCATTAAACTGAATATAAAAATCAAGGTTTGGTGTGCAGGATTTTGAAATTTCCATCACCATGCATACTAATGAAACGTATCAGCTAGCAATTTGTTGTGGGTGAGATCGGCACCTTGAGAAAGGAAAAACAACAACACGAAGCAGAAAATTTGAGTGTGATTGCCTCAGTCAACCTGTAATTTCATTCCCACCAGGTTTTTCCGGCATCAGACTTAAGCAGAGGCTGAGGCAGCTGAGGGCCAGGCAGAGACACCTTCATAGTTATGCTGGCACATCTTTTGCACCCATCAGTGGGCTGTGTCCCACCTGAAAATTCAAATGTTTATTTTTTTATTTATCGGCACATGGAGAAGGCAAGCCTGAGAGCACCAGAGCTCTGGCTCTTGATTTTCTGCACCCCATCTGCTGTGGTTTCAATCAGAGCAGAGGAGATGGGAGACTCTCACTGTGTGTGTGTCTGACTGAGATTTACACTTCCCCTGCCTCCCTTCTTCACAGCCACACTCTTGTTATACGCACAAACACCACACACACACACACACACACACACACACACACACTTATGCTCTGTGAGATACCACCTGCCTCTCCAATCTGGCTTGATGGATACAGCCAAAGCAACAGCGACTTCTGGCTTACTGCTGACTCACTGTAACCCCTACTTCAAACACACACACACACACACACACACACACACAGATATGATGAGGTTCATTTCTTTATTTAATAACCAAATCTAGCAGAACATGAGTCCACAGATCAGATCTTTCAAACTGGAAATAAACTTGGAAAATAAAGGCCTAGTCTGTGTCTCAATAAACAAGCAGTGGAACTGAAAGTAGCTTGTGCCACTTTTATCCCTCAGTTTCTTCAGTGGATTCTCACAGTGCAGCAAAACACACTCTGGGAAAAGATCTATCTACCCTCTTCCGCATACAGAGACTCTACAGATTCCCATGATTGGCTATTGTTGTTGTGATTGACTGGACAGAGACAGTAAATCTTCCCTTTTACTTGGAAAAGTGACTGATTTTGCACTGATTTCCTCCTAGCTATGGATGGCTATAGAATTGTGCAGATTTTGAACTAATGACCTTAACAATGACATAGCAAAACGTGCACAAAGTAGTTACACTAGACTGCTGCTGTAGCAGCCACCTTTCATGTAGGGCAGTGGTGGCTCAAGTGGTTATTAATTGGAGGATCAGAGTTCAAGCCTCAGCACTGCCAAGCTGTTACTATTGGGCCTTTGAACAAGGCCCTTAACCAAAGGGGTGCTGTATCATGGCTGATCCCAACCTCCAAAGTTGGGATATGTGAAGAAAGAATTTCACTGTGCTGTAATGTACATGTGACAAAACAAAGGCTTTAAATTCTATACAATTTATTACACACTCTAGCTGGTTTAGATTTATCACAATGGCATGACATACCATAATCATCTTCATCCTGAGATAAGAGAATTTTTTTTTCCAATTTCAACCCCTCTAGTTTGGGTGAGCACCTTAGCCCCAAAATCCAGTTCTGGGCTGAACTGAACCTGGTGCAAACTGTGGTCTGTCACTACAGAATGTTGCGTGTGAAAATTCCAAGAGATATGATGTACTCAAACCAGCCAATAAGCATGCAACGCTCAAAATCTCATTTCCCCCAATTCTAACGTTTAATATGAACAAAGTGATAATTGCATGAAGTGGCCCTTAGTGCTTTATACCGTAAATTTTACATTTTGGGCAACACTGCAACTGTCACTTGTACAGCAAGCAGAGCTCAGTGCAGTGATTAAATGTTGTTGAAAAACATGCTTTCAATTTATTTTTCAGGTCAAGAGCTCTGTAAATGAAGCTTGAAATCGGTAGTTTGTCCTTTCAAAAGGACCTCATGTGGAAGATCATGATTTATGAGAATTTATAAGAGAACAATTAGGAGGAGGAACTCCATTGTCCTAATCATAATTTGAACCTTAATTATACCGATACACTATTGTTTTTTTAAAGTTTTCCCTGCCTTTGACAAACAAGGATATTACCAGCAAAAGAAGTAATGTTATTTATTCTGTGCTTAGTTAACTCTGACACAATTAACCAGACAGAAGAAAACTAATAAAAATTCAGATCTCAGTTGAGTGACCTGCTAAAAACCATTCATCTGGTGAACTGTAATCAAAGCGACAACAGCAGGTGTATTTATCTCTTTCCTTTCTACCTTCCCTTGCCTTCTAGTATTGCCTCCTTCAATCACACTACAGTCATGACAGCACAGGAACCGGGTGCGGAATGAAGAAAAACTCAATAGAGCTGGAGGCTATTTGATTACACTTCCCTCCAATTGGAATAATTTACGGTTAAAGATCTCGACAAGCACGATATAACTGTTATGTGCGATCAGAGGAGATAAGAAAGTGAAGGGTTTTAAGTGAAAACAATGGTGTTAAATTAACAAAGATGAACTTAAGTAGGTCAGAGAATTATTGTTAAATGGACAGCAGCATCTGTATGTATATGTGTAGGTTGATGTGGAAGGAAAAAAAGACTAATGTTTCTCAAACCAGTCCAAAGATCTCTGAATCGTCTGTAGTGGGTGAGAAAGTGTGTGTTTTGGAAAGACTGTCCAGAATGACCCTTGCTTTGTGCCCTTGTGCCTTGAGTCTCCTGAGACAGGCTCTAGATTCCCCAAGACCCAGCAGGATAAACAGTGTAGACCGCTCATGGATGGATGGATAAAGGACTTCTAAGGGACAGTTTGGGATCTAGACTGCAGCAGTTTGAGCTGGAAGGAAGCAAATAGTCTAAGATGACTAACTTAACCAGTCTTAACACCCATGCTGAACAGAAAAGCATGTCAGAATGCACAGCATGTCCAAACCTTGAGATGGATGGGATAAAATGAGCTACACAGGTTGGACGAAACTAGACGACTGAAGAGATGATGCAAATACATCACCTTACTGGGGAATCTTGAATGCTGCAGCGACAACAGTGTGAACCCATGAACCTGACCTCAGGCTAGTGGTATAACCAGATGAATAGCACAAGCTACCAGAGGATGGCTGTTAAACACCGGAATTGCTTTATAGACACAATTTATCTGGAGTAGACCCAGCACAATGATGCTGCATGTCACCCATCATTATTTTTTTTTACAAGACTGTCACCACAATGCCAAAAAAACTGAATGAAAGCACATGAACCAAAATATCATGCAGTTTGCAATTATAGTTCCATAATACTTTCAATAAGGATGTTGTATTTAAGTTATTTCCCCCCTGTGATCAGTCCTGTATGATTTCTTGTCTCCATTAGGTAGCTTTATTTGCCAAGCTTTGGATCTATTAGTCAAAGCATTAATTTGCTGTCAATTTATATAATAAATATCTAGACTAATACGGATAATACAAATAATCCCTGCAAATAACACTCCCCACATAACAGGAGATTACTGCAGCAAACAAAATACTAAATGTAAAACTTGCACACAAAAGGATTTGCAATCTATCAGAAATGATTGAGCATGCTCACAAAATTGACGGATATCTCCACTGAACTTTGAGGTGAACATGTTCAGCTTGATGCCACTCAATCGATTCCCAAAAAGCAATCACCTTTTCTCTCATTGTCATGTCATGACAAGAATGCTTTAAGACATGCTGCTTTAATTAGCATTTACATGTAATCATTTCCAGAATCAATCATCTCCACAAAACTTTCCCCTAGTCTCGACCGAGTAGCTAGGATCTTGTCAGCGTCTATAAAAATCATTCATTGGTGCCTCGAAAGCTGTTCTGTAATTTTATAAGATTGCTTAGAATTCTTTATCAAGATTGTGGTGAAGTGTCAATAAACCACAAAACCTACACTTGCAGATTGTGTTCCAATCCAGGCTTCAGCAAAACACTCCCACACAGCATCTAGTCGCTCTTATTCAAAAGCTTGATGGAATGCAATGCTGCTGTTCAGTGCCTGAAGAAAACCCAAAAGAGTACTAAGTACTACCTGGAGCTGCGGCCTGGATGAAGTCAAATCTAGCTTAAAGTCTGGCCACAAAAAATGGACCTTATCTGTGTAGCGATATTTGTTCAGGTCTTCAAGCTCCTTGTCTTATCAACAGCCTAATGAGCCCACATTACCCTATGCAAAGCCCATCAGGTTAGCGCATTACAATCACAGATCTGGTATGCCTGCCAAATGCAAGATGTTCATGCAATTCTGATGAGAGCCATCTAAAACATTTACATAAATTTAACCTGATTATCCCACCGTCATTAATTCTCGAGACTCTCCAAATAGAATACGGAGGCCTGGTCCAGCCAGGATGAAGGGCCGAGAGGACAGAGATGCTAAGAGCTACTTGAGAAGCCACAAACAATACCAGCTATGCAAAGAGAGCTGTTGTTCTTGACATCAGCTTGATGATCATGTTTTGAAGCCCAGTATTTCTAGCAAAAAAAAAAAACAATGAAAACTGGCAGCTCAAGTCCACTAATCAAATTAATTTGGCAACACACTATGTTTATTGATACTGAGGCAGTATGATGTAATATTGTTGAAAATCCTCTTGGCTCCAGATCTGTCTGAATTAAATCCTAAGTTTAGTCATATGACAATGCCTTGAGTATTTCGCACTGTAAATAAAGATATGTTAATGCATATTTAAGACTAACTATTTACCTATGAATGTAAGAAGGAAGACATAATTGAACACGATGGCAAAGGAAAATAATCATGGATTACTCCAAAAATCTCCTTTCTGACCTGTTAATATCACAGCAACATGCCAACAATGACAATTCTTATGCAACCACATTCTAGCTAGATGTGAGATTTCATTAACGGCACTGTGGTAGAACTTTTCCTACAGTACAAGTGAGAAAATAGAAGAAAGGGACAGTGTAAAGCTCTTTGTGACTATTATATTATACTATATTATATTTAATGAACTCATAGAAACTAAAGATGCAATGCTTCCTCCATGGCTTTACACCGTGCCACTCCGAATATTTTATAATGTTGTCTAAAATTGCACCGTTATTGTTTCGACATAGTGCAGTGAAATATTGACTTCGGAGCACTTGTGTAGCCCACGGGTCTGTCTTCAAACATTTCAGTGGATTCCAAATTCATAATGTATCTCTCTAGCCAAAAACAAGACAAGCAAAATGTTGCCTTGGGAGTTTGATTATAAACCACAGGACTCTTGCTCTGTCTCTGTTCAGGTTGTTTTATAAAAAAAATAAATAAAAAAATGTGAGAAGAATCGCTGTTTTTGACACAAGCTATCATTTTCAACCTTCATTGTACACTTAGGCAGAAAATAAAGCTTGTACCGTTTACTCTTGGATGTGTTTACTCTTGGATGTGTTTACTCTGTACCGTCATGCTCCAGACTCCACATCCCATAATTCACCTGTTTCACTCATCCACCACTACACATGAAATTGTCTGAGCTGGTCTGAGCTATCCTCCACCTCTTCATTATTCATCTTTGGCTTGTGATATTTACTGTAGTGACGGATGTATGATAAACGCATGATGCCCGTATGCCACATGTTATGCGCTGTGGAAAAACATGGGGTGTGAAAATAACACATGGGGTTTTTTTGTCATTCGAACAGAACAACCAGCATATGCGTGTGGGCATCATGACGACGAGGCGTATCCATATTCATATCACCTCCAGCCATATTTAGCATTAAAACTCAGCTGTAGCTTATCATTCCCCAACATTTTAACACCTCAATATTAACATGAATCTTTTTTTTTTTTTTTCTTTACAATAATATACTAACTTAATCTGTGTTGTTTACATTCAATATGAATGATAGTGAATTTATCTTCTCAGCATGCAATTAAAACAGATTTCGATCTAATCTCTCAACCCGCCTTGGGAGCCACATGGTATTCAACTGGAAATGCAGTCGGCTCCCAAAAGCCCTGTTTAAAACCTAAAACCTCTGCTAAAATATTAGTTTATAATGCTTGTGGTCCACAACAGCCAAAGTGTCTGCAAAATAGTAATCCCTAAGAGCACTGAATGGAATAAAACAAAGTAGAAAAAAAAACAAATAAAACAGAAGAGAATAAAACAAAACAGAACAGAATATATCAGAAAAGAACAAAATCAAAATATAGCTTCAAGCAGCGATAACGGGCCCAAGCACGTGTGCCATCGCCGGCCGGGTGCACCAGAGAACATGTCCATGTACTGAGCTTTGCATTCAGTCACTTATGCAATGAACT
>JAOTRN010000030.1:9692230-9702891 GCA_028566695.1 Bagroides melapterus
ATCTGTGTGTGTGTGTGTGTGTGTGTGTTGTATAGATGCATGATTAAGTTAAAGCATGGACATTCCTAGGCAATCAGTCTCATTTGGCAGCTGCTTCAATCAACTGAGTTTTATGTTGACCCATACTCATAGATTTTTGTTAAAAAACAATTAAATCAAAAAAGGCAATGTTCAATAACTTGAAGAATTTGTGATTTGTGATTATTTTAATCCCTTCCACATTTATAACCCGCATGTGGTTATGATTTGCTCTAACACAGATTGCAATTGTCTTGTTAAAAGATTAAATTCTTTAGAAGTCTTTACCTCCTGGCAAGTTTTTGGGACCTTAGACTTTTGGATCCCACTCTGAACGTGTATATGTTTCTATATGAGTTTAAAAATATATAAAAAGCAAAAAATAGTCTAGAATTGATTTAGACGTGACAAATGACCAACATTAGTACAGCTGTCCTTGACAATTGGCGTTGAGTTTTTCCATTGTCATATTTATCATATTTATTGGTCATAGAATCCACATTTTTATTATTATTTTATTATTACTTTATTATTGCCACATATACAGTCAAATTCTTTTGTTCACATATCCCTACTTTTGAGGTTGGGGTTGGAGCACAGGGGCAGCTATAATACAGCATCCCTGGAGCAGGGAGGGTTAAGGGCTTTGCTCAATTGCTCAACAGTAACAGCTTGACAGTTTTGGGGCTTGACCACTTGGGCCACCACCATCTTTCTCCATTTAAGCTGTTTCTGAATAATCTTTACCAGAATTGCTGCCTAAAATCCTTCCATCCAATAATTTATAATGACGCCAGGTGAAACTTGCATAAGAGCCTTTTATGCAGCACGTATACATTATGTGAAATAAACGTGTCTTTCACCATACAGTATACGGTACAAAACATTTTTCATCTTCAGCCTTAGGTAGCAGCACCACTGCACCATGTTACTGCTCTAGCAAAAGAACATGGTTTCTGTTTTTCCACCACATAGTATGCATCTAGGAAAGCATTCATAATAAGAAAAGTTTCAGGTGACAACCATTCTTCTACACTGAATAGCGTTTTAAATAAAATACGATTACACCTTGCAGCACATTGTAAAAAAAAAAAAAGACAAAATTTACAGCCTTTTTTGCAAAAGTAATAAACTGCTCTCTGCAAATACGGTTTCTTGTGGAAATTGGACGAGGGATCACTCAGCCAGTTGGAACGAGTGATGCTGGGTGTAAGAAGGTAGTGGAGCAGTTTTCTTGTCTGCTTGTCTAAAGCAGTACATAAGAAAAAATCAGTTTGGGTTGTGAGAAAGAGAGATGTGGTCTTTCATGGTGTTTTCATTCCATTTCAGAATTTTGGATAATTTTGTTCACGTTACATAAAATCCAAATAGAAATCCATTTTAAATCCAGATTGTAATGTAACCATCTGGAGGAAAGAATACAGATGATTGATCGGAAGTCAGAATTGTGTATATTAGCTACAAAAAAGATTTGAAAATAATTCAAAGCACCAGTATCTGTGTGGAAAATAATACCCAAACATTAGCAGATCTATTTGAAAAAAAAAAAAAACATACCATGAAATAATAACAATGCTGTAAAATAAAAAAAATCACCTCACCCATCAGAGAAGATGATTTTCTGAGTTTGTTGATGCTTTTTGTGGTGTTTTTCTTGGTTTTCTGGTTCCACAGGAATGCAGAGTCCTTTGGCAAAAAAAAATGTAATGTCAATTTGGAAGCCATCAATAGAAACAGTGTGATTACTTTGTAAACATTACCCAGTTCTTTGCTGTACATAAAATCCACAATCCATAGATTGTATAAATCAAATTCTTAGAATACACCCAACGTATGAATGAAGTTTTAATGATCCGTCTGATGCCTTCAAATTAATTCATTAGCATATCTGACGGAGCCGATACAGAGCTTCAAACTAGGAGCTGATAAACAGAGGTTTGCTCATTCAGAGCCTTGAGCCCTTTTGGGTGGGAGAAATTAATTAGTGAGAAAGACTGCTGTAGAATCTCTGTGGCTGGATAAACCTTTGTCATTTTTTTTTTGTTTTTGTTTTTTTTTAACCCAAGCAACATGTTCCTGCAAAACAATCAGCATAATCAGCATGCAGCATCATAATCAGCATGCAGTGGGTAGTAGAAGACTAAAAATTTGTATGAAACATTCAATCTTGATCTTTTTAGCCTTTCTTCTCATCTGCTATGGGCCGAAGAGAGGCGGTAGTTAGAAACAGAATAAGACATCTGAGAAAACTGAAAATGTGAGAATTTTTTTTCATGACTTTAAAGGAAACTTCTAAGAGAATGAATGATGCAAAGTATATCTTAGAGAATACACAATGCAGCCTATAATTTACTGCCTCTGGCTTGAAACAGCAGAAAACACAAATTAGAGGGATCAGATCTAATGGTTCTTGCTCAAACTTGATTTCCATAGTAGTGGTGCTTCATTCCTAAAATCCCTGAGACTTATAAAATGTTCTCTTAATAAATAGCATATCTTCATATTACGATGTGTCTCACCGCTTATCCATCACAGGGTCATGTGGAGTCCGGAGCCTATCCCAGGGGACACCAGTAGACACCTTGGACAGTGTGCCACCCTATCTCAAGTCACATTCCTTGACACTATGGGCACTTTAGAGATGCCGATCAGTCTACAATAATTCTCAATTCTCAATAATATGGCTGTACCCTGCCAATAATTCACTGTGAATCTGTGGACTGGGGAAGAAACTGGAGAACCTGTAGGAAATCCTGAAGCTTGGGGTGAAAGTGCATAGGTAGAGGCAGTGGAAATAAAATCCTCATCCTCAGAGCTAATATATAATCCCAGTTATTGCAGATGAATACAGATTTTAGCAGTTTTGTTAGAGAACAAAAGATGAAAATGA
This sequence comes from Bagroides melapterus, assembly GCA_028566695.1. Taxonomy (NCBI): domain Eukaryota; kingdom Metazoa; phylum Chordata; class Actinopteri; order Siluriformes; family Bagridae; genus Bagroides; species Bagroides melapterus. Next base: position 9,695,139 of record JAOTRN010000030.1, read on the forward strand.
AGATGATGCTGCTGTGTTACCCTCAAGGTCTGGGACAGCCTACAGACCCACCATCTACTTGGAGGGTTTTGACTTTTGACATCATTCTGACTAAACTTCAGTTCCCTGTATATATCTCTAGCATCACATCAACGTTACTGTTACTTGCCACATCTATCGCTACTTATGTTTCTGCTCTTTATCAATTATTAAAATGTCTGCTTCATTTGCTATTGCTTGCTGATCTGTCTGGATCTGAAGGTCCTGTAGGATCTTTCTGTTAGTTCGGATAGTTCCTGTCTGATGCTAGGAGTAGAAATGTTCCAGGGGTTTCCTTACGGCTGACTGATTGGTTGGTTGGTTGACGCACCCATGATTGGCGCTTAGTGGTAGAACGAACCCTGTAATACAAAGCTAATAAAATTAGATTTGACATGTTTTCAATCAGATCCATTAACACATTTCCTGCCGTATCACATAACTGTATGATGTTAATCTTGCACAACATAATGGATGCAAACGAACAAATAAGATGAACGAAACACAATCATCTGTCCAGTTAATGAATCGATTGTTTTATTTGCTCTTATACCTTTCATAACACAAGGCTCAGACAGGCTTTTACTTTTCCCTGGCCCAAACCAAAATGTGCACAGTGACATTATTATTTCCATCGAATCCTGTCCAAGCCAATGTCAAGACATTTAATCTTTTTATTTTTCTCTTTGGCCACCGCTCTCTTCTCTGGTCTCATTTTTCTCCACAGCCCCAGTCGATACTGGCCATGAGAGTGGCCTGTTTTCTCTCTCTACACTATTCCATACCCACCCTTCCTTGCATCCTTGACACCAAACATCTCCATCTCACACTCGTGCTCTCCTTAAGTCTGTGTTTGATTTCCAATTAGGTTGTCTCGAAGACTGACGTCCCTTTTGCACTTTGCTGACCACATGACACACAGTTGCATCGACCGTCGTACATCCGAAGGGGAGGCGAGACGAGGTGATTGAAGAGGTGTTTGTTTGACCCAAATACCAGAGCGTTTACTTTAAAATAACCCACTTCAAAACTCTTCAAAACTGAATGAACAAATCTGTTGCAGTAAAGCTTCTATGGCAAGCTATTTGTCACCACAGCAGAAAGAGTCATAGTGACGAATCCTCTCAGAGCAATTCAGGGGAGCTTTCGAAATGAAGAACTATCCGCAAATTAACTTCTTTATGAAGCAATCTCTACTGCTCACGTGCACATGAGCATCGTTTTCACTTTTCTACCATAATGCTGTATGATTACGTTCCATAACGAGAAGCCATACGAATGTGTTTTGCTTGAGCAACCAAATAGCAAGAGTTGCTTTATGGAAATAGAATAGTCTCATTAAATAGAAGTGCACACAAGAAACAAATTCATGAATCTATCTGATGGTTTATAAATAAACATCCGAGACTTATTTACACATTCCAGACGCAATTTTTGCAAAGAATATCCATAAGCCAGGTTATAATATTTTCTTAATACCCAAATTAGCCTGTTTGGATTAAACAAACATGCTGTGTTTACAGTAAATGAAATCGCATTTCCCCCATTTTGATGTTAGTTGTGAACATTAACTAAAAGTCTTGACCTATATCTGGATAATTTGATGTATTGTGCTGTTGCCATTTGGTTACCTTAAACTCTGCACTGAGCTGACCTGAAATAGCAATAACATTAAATGTTAACAGAAATTAAATGATTTTTTTAAGAATATAATGGAGCTTCTTGTGTTTAATGCTCATAAATGTTCTAAACAGGACCTCAATGGAAAAGACAGGGATTCCTTTATAAAATTGACAAATTAACTTTCTTTCTTAAAAAAAAAATACAACCAATGGAATAAAATTGTGCAATCAGAACACCACTGACGATGGATGGAGTCCTTTCTTTTACATGAGTCCAGAACCAAACAATGTTACCTGGCTTTACTAACCATTTGGTAATTAATTCAAGATTTTTCCTATTCGGAAGTTTGTGTTTGACACCATTTTCCCATCTCATTTAAGAAAATCACACCTGAAAAACTGTACTTTTATCTTACTGGCGCTCGTCTCCTGTCGTTGGCTCGCAAAAGCTCAAATATTAACCAAAGATATTTAACCTCGGTCTTCTATTTGGAATGTCATTTCCATTAGGATTTTTTTTTCCTTGTCGACAGAGTGATTAAATGTCTTCAGGAGCCGCACGCAAATGAGGCAGGGTTGAAGTGAGGCTGGACTTTTTTGAGAGCTTTCCGTCACTAATAGTGTTGGAGGTTTAGACTCTGGAAATGATTGCTGTCTGCTCTTGAGGGCTGGATAAGTAGTTTTGAAAGTTGTTAGTAATGAGGAGTGAATATAGAACAGCAATATTATGGAAATTTGGAGATACTTCTTTTAACCTTTCCAGGTTATTATTCACCTTCAATCATATTATTTACTAACTAGCAAAGGCGTTCAAATTCTTTAATGAAGTAAAAAGCGTAATTACGTAAATCTACAAAATCTTTGAAGTATAGAATTGTAGGCAAGGAAAACCATAGCTCTCAAACTAGCTGAATGCTAATAGCTATATCTTTAAAGCTTATTGATGCTAAAAGTTCAGCAACAAACACATGGCTTATAGACAAGCATATAGTTTTACTTGAGCTTTTTTAAATTTGGATTTATTTTTGACTCTGGATAAAAGCATCTGCCAAAATAATAAATCTAATGTAAGTCTAAAAGTTCATTTCCATAATTTAGGTGCAGCTACAGCAGTTTTTCAAAAGACTTCATGAGTTACTTGGCAAACACTTTTGGCAAAGGAAGTGTAAGTAAATTGAAGCTGGAGTTTCCGGGGCTTGTGGACGGGTGGGAAGAAGGTTGAGTGGTGCAGGATGGTTTACCTCTTGAGAGACTTCTTGATAATGGATATCTCAGGGGTGCTCATAGTGTGAGCAAAATAAATAAATAAACAAATAAAAAACATCCAATGAAATGAAACAGGGGAAGCCGGAACGAAAGATAAGTGTGAGCTGAAGCAGTGGCACTGGAGAGCCGGTTACAGACTGCAGAAGGAACAAGAGTGAATGAAAAAAGTGGGAAATTGATTAAATGACAGCTAACGTGAGACAAAGCAACATTCTGATGTAGCAATAGTGCTGATATGGGTTATGTTGATGCAGAAAATGAACTACTGTGGGGGGAAAAAGACTGCAATAATGTGCACAATAACAGAAAAATTGTCATGTAATGGCAAACAAAAAAAGCAAAACACAAAAGAAGCATGCTCATCGCTGAAATTGGGTTTGTTTTCAGCCATATTTATCGACTTATTCCTGTTGATGTGATTTGAATGAAAAAATTCTGCCATGTGTACTTGAATCCCCACATTCAATTTCATCATATAACGCATGGAACTGCACCATTGCATGTATTGTTCACATATTGATCATGATCTTCTACGAAATCTGTGATTTTTCACAGCTTTTTTTGGGGGGGGTGGGGGGTGGGGGTCTGTTTAACCACAACAATGACAACATCACCACAATACCTTGTTTTGGGTTCCTCACAAAATTCCCACCAGGTACTAAATCAGATTCTGCTTTAATAGTGTTAGTAGGATAAATGGTTCAATCATCAAGGGTCTGCTTTGTATCTCTACCACAAGAGAGCAGTCAATTCACACAAAACAGTTCTTGGCACATTCTGCATGTGCTTTAAGACAGAAAAAAAAGAACATAAAGATGAAACACCGAGGTAGGCCACCACAGCCTATTAGTTTTTTCCCCTCATATACAAGCAAAAACAAATGAAGATGAAGAACAGACATAATTTAAGGTTTTAGGTGAAGCAAGCAAATTGCCATAGAGAATTGAATAGCAGAACTTCCACACGCGTCATAATGTTTAATCTGACGTGGGTGAAGAAGGAACGTTTTATCTTCTACACATTTTGGCGCATTAGCACGTTTCCTCTGGTGTCACTGACACAAATCTTAGGACAGAAAACGTCCCTGAGTATGTCTCAGCACGGATATTTACAATCAGCATTCGAACTGCGTGCTGCAGCACAGTTTGGGCCATAACGATGATTTATGCTGCGTTTAGGAAGGATCCTGAAGCTGTTTGGAGAGATAGATGGAAGGGTTGTGATGTGCTAGCTTTCTGCTATGCTGTTATTCATGAAACTTTAGTGTTTAGGGATGTTATTGTGGAAGGCTAAACCTGGCCCTTGTCCTATGCTTTACTACTTCCGAGGTCTCTAAACTCTCTCACGCACAGGAAAGTCCCAAGTCTACAATCCCCACTACTAGTTCCAATGCTTTTTATTAAACATGGTCCACATAAGCTAAATCAATTAAAAAGTGATAGCTGCTTCCTCTACAAGATCCATAAAGGTCGTCCATGCTCATCTATAATATCCAAAACAGAGCCCTGAGGCTAGGCGTTTCGAAGGCTCTAGCCTGTCAAAAGATACAACCCAATCTCATGCAAGATTCATAGAATCTTCCACACCATAAGCTCAAGCATTTGCTGCTTTTCATGCGAGTTGGCATATGCAAATACATGACGCTTGATGATGATATTCTAATGTAGACACTCTGTTAGAAACCTAGATGTGAGAGGAGATAATATGCAGTAAACTGTTCCTTCTTGCATTTATAATGATTTATGAAATAATATGGATTTTCTAATCAATATTTAGATTGTAGGAACTAATTCAAATTCACTGAAGCTTTAAATTAGTACTATTCATATACAACAACGCCTAAAACTAGTTTAAACTAGCATGAATCATACAGATTAAAGAATTAAACTAAAGAGTGAAACTAGCATGACTTGTATAGACTAAAACTGGAATGATTCATATAGACTAAACTCTTAAACTAGCATGATTCATACAGAATATAGGTTTAACCTAGCATGATTCATCTAGGCTATTTTTTTTTAACTAGCATGATTCATATAGACTAAAATTTTAAACTAGCATGATTCCTATAGATTAAAATTTTAAAATAGCATGATTAATATAGAATAAAATTTTAAACTAACATGATTCATATAGAATATGGGTTTAAACTAGCATGATTCATATAGAATAAAATTAGTCTTAGGCTTATACTAGCATGATTCAGTTAGAATTCATATAGACATTAGTCTTAGTCCTAAATTAGCATGATTTATATAACGTCTTAAACTAGCATGGTTCAGTTATATTAGCAGGATTTATATAGATTAAACTGTTACCTTTTATATAATATTAAAACTAAACGTTTTAGCTCTGTTAAAAATAATTGGCTATTAAATTATTCAGGTCATAAATGTTAGGATCTCACTAGCTTTAATCCTCACTGCTCACTAGCTAGATGTGTCCTTTGTGTATGTTTATAAGCATTCTTTTACAAACAGTAACCATCATAATCCCAGCAAATTCTTTATTCAATTTAATATAACTTTTATTCACTTGAATGAAATTCATGTGTACTAAGTAATTCATCAGCTAGCTCCCTGTGGATAACGATATTGTTCTAGCTAAAGCTATAACAAATTTAGGAAAAGAAATTAAGCTCCGATGAAGTGTTTTGTGAAAATCCAAAGTTCGTTTGTAATTGTGTAACGCTTCACCAGAGATTAGCTTTGTTTGCTAGTCCTACGTATGAACTGAGATAATTAGCCGCTTAGCTAATAAATAGCAAGTTCCTGTGTCTATATACGTTCGTATAAACCTTGCAGCCGGAAGGTGCTGTTCATAAATAAGAAAATAAATCACCATCTAAACAAATCCACACAAAAAACATGATGGAAAGCTCCAGGTGATAGCCTACACCCCATAATTAGAGCAGGTCTCAGCCGGTCAGAAAGAGAATCCACCCTGACCTGAGACAAAGCCTTTTCCCCACTGTAATGAAACACCCTGAAATTTCCTCACAGCTGGACACCAAGGGCACGCTTACCACACAAATTCAACAGCAACCACACTCTTGCATAAAGCCTGCTTTCTCTGCTGTTATTGTTTTATTCCTATTTGCACAACCAAAAATCCACCGCTTAGTTTTTCCCCTGGTACAGAAATCAAGAGAAGGCATTTCCTTCCCTTTCCTGCACGTGAAGGGGAAAAAAAACCCAACACAAAACGCAGGTTAGGATTCATTCATCCATTAAATTGGTTCTCTGCACAGAACTGGTTGATTATTCAGTAGACGTGACTTGTGTATATTCCATCACGTTTCACCATCCAGGCTATATGTGTCTCTCTGGTGACTTTTCTTTCTCTCGTCAAGAACGATTTACGATGTACTGCGAGAGGTCAGGAGCTATGGAATCATTTATTGACCTGTGTGTGTGATTTTCAGCATAATTATAGAAATGTTTAGCTAGTTAGTTGGAAGTATAGCACTTGAGGATCTGCCTTCCTTGTGTCTTGCGTCACATGCATCAGTGGGAAAGTATTCAGTAGTCAAACATTTCAAAGCATTTTCAAAGGTCAGATAAGAGCAAAAAAAGAAAATATTCTGGGTTACACACTGACATTGGAAATTTATTTGAGTCTATAAAAAAAAGCTATAATGTTTTACACACATTTTGTCATACGATTTATTGAAAGCTGCACAATATCATATTAGACCATGAACTGGTATAGTAACAGCCGAGTAAATTGAGACCGAAAACAACTGACTTATAATTCAAATGATTACTGAGATGAGGCTATAACATAAAGGATTTCTTCGACAATGTTTAAGTATTTCTGTCTAAAAGGGAGTAAAAAACCTCTGGTGTTGTTCAATTAGAGCTTTGACATGATGCTGCTTGTACTAATAAGCTACTGTTCAAAGATATGGTATGTTTTTGCCACCAAACATGACCAAGACATGGCTACTCTTTCAGGAAGAGGCAGGTTCATTTTCACTGAACTAAATCTGTTAAAACTTTTGAGTAACGTTAAGTTTGAAGTCATAATACCATAAACATTGAAGTTTGTTTACCTGTGTGAGTATCTGATGCTGATATTATATTAAAACAATCCTTTATATGGTCTTAGGATTGGTATGAATTATTTTTTCTTTTGGGTTCCTTGGTTTACTCTAGTTTACTCCTGTATCTGCCTGTGTCCTGTTATTGGATTGTTACCTGATTAATCTTTGGTTATGTATATCTGTCAGGAGTTACTCAGACAGTTCCTTGTTATACCTCCAGGGCGGCTGGCAAGAGTTTTATTCATCTGTCACTGTTATTCCGATGTGGACGTTTCCAAACTATTTTCCTATTGTTTCCCCTCTTTCTCACCTGTCCCTTGTTTTCCCTTGATGCTCCGCTTTATACCTGTCATGGTCAGTCAGTGTATCTATATTATAACACATGAACGTGTATCTCAATGTAATGTGAGATTGATGTTACCATGGAGATCCAGGTTCGATCCACACTTCAGACAGTGTCTCTTGTACGTTACTATACCATGTTGTGTTCATTGCTCCTCAGTAATATGAGCCATAATTCCTGAGTTTGGTTCAGTTCCGCTTGTTTGTATATTTAATTATCCAGATAACCTATGATCATTAGATTCACTGTAAGAAAGCATGTGTTGCGTGTACACTTCTGGCCTCGTACCACATGATAAGCCGGTACCTGCTTATTTCTGGTTTGGGCAAATAAAATATTGATATAACCATACCTTATGATCTAATCCTTAAATATTAACAAGCTGTCTACCTCCTGTCTGTGGATCAGCAGGTTGTTTTCCTGCTGTATTTATTTTTTTTCTTTTAATTTTATTGCCAA
>JAOTRN010000030.1:9709725-9720090 GCA_028566695.1 Bagroides melapterus
CCCCCCCCCCCCCCCCCCCCCCCCCCCCCCCCCCCCCCCCCCCCCCCCCCCGCAACACTAGTGCTTAAGGTGTTGGACTACCAATAGGAAGTATGTAAATTTGAATCACAGGTCCACATGGAGCAAGGTCCTTAACCCTCAATTGCTCAGTTGTATAAAATGAAACATGAGTCACTTTGGATAAGGGTGTCTGGGAGGTGCTGTAAATGTCCACCAAGGATTTAAACCTTCTGATTGGTAGTCCGACACCTTAAACCACATCCCCCATTGACTGCATGATAAAACATTCCCATGAAGGATGGAAACAAGAGCTATAACTATAACCAAACAAAATAACCAGAGGCTTAACACATAACAGGTGAACACATTAGGATAACAAATGACAAAAGCACATGATGCGAACATGATCGAGAGGAAGAATTGTGACTTTAAGTATAGCGGGGTTAATCAGAATGACTGAGAAAATAAAGGTAGTATAATTATGTAAAGCTCCTCACAAGTTTAACCATACTTCAAAGGTCATCCATACATCAATCAAAACAAAGGATGTATAACTCCCCACTGGAGAGGGAGTCCAGCGATTGCCCTTGTCTAAGGAAATATTCACCGCTAACAACCTTTACATGTTTCATTGTCTCCATATGGTAGCATGCGCCAAAGAGTCGAACGCTCCTTGAAATATTACTTCATATAGGAACTATTTATTCTCCTTCAGGGCTGATGAGAGAGAAAGGTAACAAAGAACGGAGTTGGGAAAGCACATATGCATCACTATCAGCGTCCCAATGCATTCTGTGCACCATCTGTTCGGTTTGTGCTCAAGTTTGACCGCTAACACTTACCTTTCATTTTAGGGGCTCGGGAATAAAGGAACGAACTGCTGTAGTACTTGTAGCCATCGCCAAAATTATACTTTCATATCCATGTGTCTAGACTTTAATATAAGGCTCCGATGCTTTAGATTTCAAGTGAAAGCTAGAGACGTGATGCAAAGTGTGAAATTATATGCCTTGGAGCAGCAGCGTGTACAGGTGTGGGTTGATATGAATGTTAAAAAATGGTGTGAATTGCGTGCTTTCAGGTGATATAGGGAAGTCTAGGCTTATGACTACGAAGACTAAGCCTCAATGTTCGTGCAACTCCCACGCTTTTTTCAGGATCCTGACACATCCTGTTTATGATTCATATTATGATGTTCTTAGTTTTCTTCTTTTCTTGCTTGTCATGTGCTTGTCTACCTTGTTTGCTTTCACCTAAACAGAATGCATTACAGACATGATCAAAGAAATCCATAAAGTAATTTCAGTCATTCAGGGATACCATATTCTGATTTACATTTACAGCATTTGGCAGACACCCTTGTCAAAGAGCAATTGAGGGTTAAGGGCCTTTCACAAGGGCCCAGCATTGGCAGCTTGGAGAACCTGGTACTTGAACTAATCACCTTCCAATCAGTACTCCAACACCTTAAGCACTAGGCTACCACATCCCACATTCTGATTACTCTGAGCTCTTTATTTTGGGGTTTTGGGAGAAGGGGTGGGGTTTTTATGGGGTCAGCCGATGCTATACAGCAGCGCTGGATATAAAGCCACCCAACGCAGCTCATCTCAATAAACATTAGCCTAAGCAGCAATCCTACAGAAGCCTCCTTAAAACTGTGTTTTGCTTGTTTCTTAATCAGACATGTTCAAGGTAACAACAAAACACAGGTAATGACTTTATCAGACATTCAGAGTTGGTGTGTGAAAATCTTTTAAACACTTACACACTTCTAAAGTTCCAGCAATTTAAAATATGCTTATGTAGAGAATCAACCAAATTACTAAACCTAGTTGTGATTTTTTCTTCAGCAATGCATTTTAAATATGGTGGACAATGCAGATTTTCATTCAAACGCTTTTGGACCACCCAGTGCTACTTATAATAATGCCCATGTCTATTTTAGACTTTGGAGAGAGTTTCTATTATATAAAATTACGTTCACAGTTAAGAGCAAAGTTTTTTATTCTCCATTATTTCAGGGTGAAAAAAAGGGGGGTGTTTCCTGCAGCAAGACAATCAACAATCAAAACCAAGTTCAATAGAAAGAGTTTGAAAGAACATTTCTTCAGGACACAAGTATTTTAATGAGCAGTTGTGTTGTAACTTTACTGTATGAAAACTGTACTGTAGCATCTAGAAACAATGAACTCTTAGAACAAGACTGTTTTCATAGAAACACTTGGTTTCCAGAATTGAGCTTTTGTATAATAGTGCAAATTGTTTGAAATATGTTTTGTTTTTTTTACTCAGATCAGACCAGTGAACCGTAATATGCTAATTGGTCTTGTTATAAAAGTGCATTTAATTGTGTTAGAGTTGTAAGAAAATAAAATGATGAGCGCAAAGATCTTAATAAAGAAGAAGAAGTTTATTCCAGCATAGCAGTGACAAAATACATGAAGTACTTTGAGAAGAATGACATGAGTCGAGAAGAAAGCAGGACAAATCAGCAGTCCAGCTATAATGAATAGAAACCATAAACTGTTGAGTCCAAGTCATTTCTTCCACCTGGCAGTAGTTAAACTCATGTTACTGGTATTATTTGTCAAAATAAGTTTTCCTACAACCTCTTGGGGCGTCTCATCCTCACCCTGTGGTGATTTGCTGCTGAATAGCATCGTGTTTGTATTTTACTGATGATAATTATAACCAATAATATGAACCTGTTTTCCAGACAATTTTGTACTTCTTTTCCAAGTTCCAGATAAAGATCCATCACAGTCAATAAAGTGACAGTGGCAATTTAAGCCCTCAGAGTCCGAGGCACCTATCATTTAATTACATCTGTGTCAGTATTCGTGTGAAGTGTCTAATCTGCTCCTTGGACATTGTTCATCTTGTTAGCGTGTCTTGTTTGCATTATAGGTAAGGATTTTCCTAGCATGATGGGATGTAATTCAGAGCGAATCAAGTTAATTCCTTATATCTAATTTAAGTATACGGCAGTATATTTCATTCTGTCGGAGATAAAAAGCAATCCCGTTGCACTATATACGCTTTTTTCCCCCTCTGCTTTGGCTCTGTGTTTGAAGAATGACTGATTATGTATTACAAAGGTTACTGAATATGAGCAGTTAACAACGTGTTGCTGTCTTCTCTTGTTTGAACACACTGTCGTCCTCGTATGATGTGACAAGCTTGAATCGGTTTTGCGTTTTTTGGTTATTTAAGAGTTTCCTTAAAATCCTTACAGCCATCACAGCTAATATATTAATCCTAATCTCCTAAGTACTTGACATAAGTAAGTTATATAAATAATAAAACACAACTGGGTGTAACAACAATTAGTCAACAATTACTCTTATTTTTAATTAAATAATCACAGAAAAGATATCATTTAAAATAGCAGCCTCTGAGGTACTAAGCTTTTTTTTTGTTTTGTTTTGTTTTTTTGTTTTTTGTTTTTGTTGTTTTTTTGAATCCGGTTGTTATCCTGATAAGCTTTGAGATTCCTGTGAACCTTCCTGTTGACCTTTGTATGTTTGGCAAGTGTTTTTTTCCTTTTATTTTTTTCCCCCCCTGCCTGTTTTGAATTATCCACTGTGCCTGTGTTTGTATGTTCCAATACCAATACCTAGGCTTTGTGAATCCCAATACTTTTGCATATCTATATTTTGAGTCTGCTTTGTGAAACTAATACGACTAAAAAGAATTTCAAAAGCTTTTCTTTTTACTGAGATGGCAGAAAGCATAAATTCCTCCATCTTGTGATGGATAACATACCCTTATAAATTGCTAGCACTGGAGACTCCTTCTATGTTAAATGTTACATAAACACACTTTATTTACTATAACAACCTGTTTTTCTTTGCTAAATATTTAAAGCCAATTTAATATTAGTCTTCCAACCAATCAGAATTGAGAATTCGATAGCACTGTGCTATAAATAAGTCTTATCATCCAAATACAGTCAAAACTCTGTTCTTTGTTGCTGGATTATGAATAACTAATCCAAAAAATTATGCTCACAAATGATTTTTTTTTCTTTAGCCGTGTTCCTGAGAGATTAACCCCAGGTGTAAACCTAATCTCCCTGTTTTCATTTCACGTTTTAATTGCTGTACTGTTCCACACACCAGGCTGAGCTTTACTCCAGCTTCGTTCCCATACAGTCATTTCACATGGAGTTGTTTTTTTTTTTTCCCTATGTGATGAAAGCACCTCATCAGATTGAAATATGTCCTGTCTTGAGGTCTGTCTGGGAATTTAAGTCCCTGTCATTTCTCAGCAACAAATTGCACAAGCTCTCTGAAACGTCGGACTCGCCTCTGATTAATCCCAGCGCTCTGGAAATATAGGGAAGGCTGACATATCCGAGGTGGAGAGATATATGAAAAAAAGTTTCGTGCATCGGTGGTCCCTTCAAAGGAAGACCATTAAACTTTGAGGATTCAAATTGATGCCTTTTGTCACGTTCTATCTCGAAAGAGCTGAGGACTGGTATAGATCTACATTCAACCCACCTATCAGTCTTTACTCACTGACTTATTGTGCTTCACAAGGAGGGGACTAAGGAAATCAATAGACTTTTTCTTCAATCAAGCTTCATTGATTCGTCCTGCAGGTCAGATCTTGGCTATGCTTTGCCAATCCCCTCTTTCATCTTCACCATGCACGGGTTTGTCTATTGGTTCAGAGGGATGCAGTGGTGTCCATGCTCTCACGTTCTCTGCCTCATTTGCAGAGAGTAAGGAGTCATTAGGCAGTCAATAAGAAACTTGAGATTATGTGGTGTCGTTATTGAAATGAGAGTGTAGACATTGCTTGCTGTTTCTGTCTGATCAATTGTCACGCTTTGGAAGTGAGATCTATGTGCTGTGGATGTCTGAAAATGTGCTTCAGTCTGCACTGAAAGTGGTAGATTAACCTATGGATAGTATACTTTACGCTTATGCTTACTTTACATTTACATCTTCAAACTGCTTTATGGAAACATTCATATGGAAAAATATACCAAATATCTGGATAATTTGGGTCTGTGACTTCTAGCTTGGGGAATTCATCAACCTCAGCCATGTCACGTCATTACAGATGTGAGTGGGACTGGTTCTTTAATCCCTCTTGTCAAGGTATTTGAATTTTGCCTGTCCTATTTTCCAAAATATGAACAAACTCGAAGCTTGACCAGGCAGTTACTGAGGATGAATGCTTTAAAATTCATCAGAATTCTGTTCATGTTTCACGTGGTGTTTCTTGGTCCTGATGCCAGTCTTGATGCCCATTGAAGCTTTTAGACAAGTAAAAATTCAATCTGTGGTTTTATTCGTTTATAGGTTTATTATGTTTCAGTTACATCCATTACCATGGGTCAGAATCTGATATGAGCTTTTAATGGGTGTAAAATATATTTGTGTTATTTCACAGTTCAACTGGAAAGGTCTGATTTCCACGGGGCCCCAATGCAAATCCAATTTATCTGCTTGTCATTATTCACAAATATACATTTTACTGTATTAAACAGAATCTAGAATCACGTTTTATTTTATATTGTGGGAACTGAAGCCCTGTGACATCCTGTGGAGTTTATGGGAATTTTATAGGTTGCCATGTACCTTTCATTTGAGCTCAAAAGACATGGCAGGCTATGAGAAGACCATAAATTTTTCATTATTCCAATATATATACCCCATGAGAGAAGACACAGTGGTGCAGTGGGTAGCCTATCTAACAGCTCCAGAGTCCCTGGTTTGATGAATGTTGAGCTCTGAGGTTTCCTCTGGGTTTTCTCCAAGCTTTCAAAAAAATAAAAACAAGCCAGTAGGTGGATCGGCGAGTGTAAATTTCCCTTAGGTCTAAATGAATGGGCTGGTGTTCTATCCAGGGTGTATATTCACAGTATTCCCTGCTATGATAAAGCACTTACTGAAGATGGATGATTGAATATACCCTATGAATTACACCCTGTAAATTTCCATAGTGACCTGTTAAATAAACCATGAATTCCAATGGATTCCCATTGGATTTGTCCATTAGGAAAAATGGATTTAAACAAGAATGTGTAGTTGTAGCATCATAACATCATGCTTTGTTGTGTTTTTATCCCTTAAATCAACTGCTTTCCTAAATTGCCCTGGATTTTTAATAGGAATACACTTTCTAGTATTGTAGATGCACCGCTGAGTGAAAAATATCCAAATATGAATTCATGCACAGCATCCCTAAATATTTCTCCCACCAGTGAGTCTTCTCTCGGTAGCATTAATCCCCGAAACCCAACCACTGTCCCCTTTCTTCACTTTAATAGAGCGTTCTAATTGAGGAAGGATTGATCGGATCCTCTTGTGGATCTGCAGAATGTATAGGAAACGACAGCACTCTGAATCACTTCCTTCTGAGCCCCTGCCACTTCAGCAGAGCTCAGCAGAGTTTGATGAGAACTGCCTCTATTATACCCTGGAATTAAATATCACTTAGGTTTTTTGTGACGATATGTGTGATCCAAATTTTAAAGCTACTGTCATTTTACAGAAATGAACTTCTTATACCTCTCAGTATAGACCTGATTGATAAACATAAAACAGCTATTCATTATTTCGGACAGTTATACAGATGTGTACAATATTATTCTGCTTATTTATTACAGCTAAAGTGCTCTTCCTCTTTTCCTAATCCTTCCACTGAGAGAACATATTAGGTCCGTAGTTAATATTTATAAGCCTACTGGTTTTTAAGTTAGTAGGACTTTCATTAAAACTATTCAACTGCATGACTACTGAAAATTCAATTGAAAATTTAAAACTATTCAACTATTCAATTAAAATGATTCAATGAATCAGAAGAGCACAACAACAACCACAACAACAACTAAACCCAAGAATACTAATACCACATTATTCTAGGACAAACAACATTCATACCTGAGAATTTAACCACTAGTTTAAAGATCAAGCTTTAGAGCCTAACAGCAGATCTGCCAGCATTTGGTACTTTGTGTAGCGAATCCACATTTTAACTTTGATTAGAATAGATTCAGGTCAAATTCCTTGTTTCCCTGTAATAGTGCAGATGGTTTAGACTGTGAGGTGTAGTATTTTGGAGCATAATGAAACAACAAGACTTCCATGCTGTATTTACTTCTCTTTACTTCCCTTTTCAAGGCTACATTAAGGATGCTGTAGGGAGCTCTGCTTACAGATAGAGATAATTACCACCACTGAAGCCCACCCTGTGATGAAATCCCCAGGGGGCGTCTGGCGGTAAATCTTTAAAACCTGAGCTGAAGGGGAAGGTATCGACCCCTAGCACGAAGCCACAAAGCTCCAGTCGGTGAAGGACAAAACTTTTCATTACTGGGAGTGACCTCTGAACAAAGCTGGAGAAGGGATTGTTGTACTCCACAGCCTGATTACCCACTGGGAAAAAAACAAAACTAATCCTTGAGAGACGTGAGTTGCTCTCTCGCTCGAGAAAACAACAACAAAAAAAAAGATGTAAGATACTTTGGAAATAATGTCAACAATAATTGCAGATATGTATGGGTATGCTAATCTGCACCATGCAATCAAACATACTTCAGAAGCCACTGAATGTCCTTAATAGAGGGGATCTTTAACGGCTTTAGCAGATCTTTTGTTGTTTCATGTGGTTATTTAGTATTTGTGTTACTCCGAGAAGTGAAAAAGATGTGGTGGGTGTAACGGTGCTATGAGTTCTCAGACAATTCATGCAATCAACTTCTTTAAAAATATAAAAATGAGGCTTTATAAAAGGAAAATCTCACATGCTTTGTGAGAAATGTGAATTTGCATATCACAAGCTAGTTACTTCAACCTACATCCCTAATAGCCAAAACCTTATGCTTAAAGCATGAAACCATATGCTACCTCAGATGTCATTTAACTGCAAATATCTGTTTTGAATTGATAGAAGTTCCTGTCAGTATGCCATCCATTTTTTTCTACTAAAAGAATCCAGTCTATGATGAAGTGGAAATGAAGAAATATGTGAAATTAGCATCACTTTCTTATTTAGTTAGCTGGATGGTTAGCTATGTGAAGCTCAGCTGTGTGAAACATTTCTTTTGTGAGCTAGCTAATAATGCAAAAGAATCAAACATCATGTAGGTTATTAGAGAACAGTTTGTGTTGCAAAAAG
The DNA here is from genome assembly GCA_028566695.1 of Bagroides melapterus. Classification (NCBI taxonomy): domain Eukaryota; kingdom Metazoa; phylum Chordata; class Actinopteri; order Siluriformes; family Bagridae; genus Bagroides; species Bagroides melapterus. Next base: position 9,717,865 of record JAOTRN010000030.1, read on the forward strand.
GTTCTACATGTTGCTAGCAACTTGCAGTTTTATAGCCACCACTTCAAGATTCTTCAAGAATTCTGGTTGAGCTCATGACTGTGTTGCACTTCAGATGTTCTTCCAGTTTTCCATGTGAGGTTCCACTGGGTTCTTTGGTTTCTTCAGAATTCCCCAAAATGTGTGTGGTGATGGATTCATTTCCCATATTGAAACTTCTTAAAAAAATAGAAATATATAAAATAACTGGGACTAATCCATGACCCTTTAAACGGCCAGATTTCCCCCTCACCCTGAGCATACGAAGTTCTGTAGTGTTGCTGACAGGGAGCCAGATGTCTACTAAGGAGAACAGCTTGGCCCAACTTGTCCTCTAATTACTCCCATACTAGCCTAGATGAAGGGCCTTATACAGTATTTTGATGCTTCCAAGGCGACAACTGACAAGAGAGGCACCGTTAATTAAAAGGTGCTTCAAACAGGAGGTACACTGCATTAATAAGAAGCCCAAGGTGAGGTGAGATACTGATTAGCTTTCATTTCATCATAGTCGCTGGAATATGAAGCACTGGTTTTCCCGCCTGCCAGTGAATAAATTCTAATCAAGGTGGACAGGTTAATGGGAAATGCTAACAGAGGTTAGTTAGCGTACATGTTTTCACTACAGTCATTGAACGTTTAATCCTTTTTACCTGTACACTGGCGTATCGGACATTTTCAATCAGCATAAATAAATGAATTATTTTATCACCACCAAGTCTTTCAGTGTGTGTTTTTTCCTCTGTTGATAACCTTACACAGAGTTTTAGTGTTTGAAGATAAACACCTTAAAATTTTAGCTACTTTTGAAAAAACACTTGGGGAGTCTCAGATCACCGTTTACTTTGAAGATAGAACATTTTTTGTGGAACAAATAGTAGCTGTTTTTTGTTTTTTTGGGATCTTTTCAAGCTTTCTATTCTCTATCCACTGTGACTGAGTTTACAAGCTATGTCTAAAATACCAACAATATTTCATATCCTGGTATTTGTCACAACAATAGCCATGTGATAATATTTGTTATAACACAGAAACTTTCTACTAAGCGGAGATGCTCTTTTAGTGAGTCAAAATGGCGTCCTTTTTGCAGTATGTTCGCCTGTTTAAAAACAGCTGGGTCAGCGAGTGGACTGTATGAAACGGCAGCTCTATAAATTATTCAGAATTCCATGTGTATAACTGTTGACTTGTTTTCCATGTAAAGTACCTTGTCCTACTGTAGGCCTGAACACTGGAGAATGCCACAACCTGGCCTCATATTTCACATGAAAGTCAAAACAATTGCTTGCGTGACAGAATAAAAAAAACACGTGCATCTCTAATTGTATTCATTCACGTGTCTGCCCTGCCCTAGCCTTGCTCCATCCCCTTTCTGCACACCTCTTCCTATTGTGTCCCATCATGTGTTTTTTTATTTAAGACTGTGCGGTGCGGAATCCTCGTCTTTGGTTTTGTCTTTGTCTGGCGACTGGTCTGGTCTGGTCTGGTCTGGTCAAGTCGAATCAAATTACGTCTGTGTGGGTCTGCCTTTTATTTTATTTTTTCACAGTTTTTGTCTGACAATCTATTCGAGTATGAATAACGTATTCATATTTGATTGCCTACTTACTGCATTGTGGCTTTGTGTTATTTTTTTCCACATTTTACTCAGTACTAATGTCAATAATAAATAGAGACTAGTGGACACTTTTGGTAATGTCATTTCCATACTGAATCCTATGACTGCAGCAATTTAGACGAAGTATTTCCTTTGAACACAGAGATGATAATGGGAACATCCAGGACGACACGGCTCCTTATTAGTCAGGTAACAACTTCCTTCTTATCAGTTTAATCCTCATTTCACAAATGTTCTAGATAAAAGTCAAACCACTTGGTAGTTTTTTTTTTAGAAAAAGTTCAAACCTAATTTCCTGCTTTCCTGCTTTCTCACATATCAAGCACAGAACTGTCTGTTTCCGTCATTTTCCCAAGCTCCAGGCTCAATGGTGACGCATTACTCGCTGTCTGCTTTTGTCTCTCATAACAGGCTTAACATATGGTCTGTTGCCTCACTGCTTCACAGAGGGTCTCTATAACAATCACTCTGACAGACCAGCCAAGCAGAGAGCAGCTCCTGATGAAGAGGAAAACACCTATGATTGATCTGAAACGAGCAACGGATTCACTCGAATATTTGGGCACTTGCCCTAGTGAATCCATGATTAT
>JAOTRN010000030.1:9733507-9747978 GCA_028566695.1 Bagroides melapterus
ACCTGCATGATTTTACAAGTGTTCCTAATAAAGTGGACATTCAGCGTGTGTGTGTGTGTGTGTGTGTGTGTGTGTGTATGGCCTCCACAATACATCTCAGTGCCTCGCGGATGATTAAACGACCTTGACACGGCTTGTGGCATAACAGGAACACAAAGCGGTGCTGCCTCCAAGCTCCTCAGTTCAAACAATAGTGAGCTTCGAATCTCTTCATATGAACTCGTGGAATGAATCAGCGTTAAGCCGTACACATCGCTCCACAGTGGAAGGTCATTCAAAAGTTATTGCCTCTTTTGAACGAGCCGGCTTTCCCTTCCTTTTTCTTCGCTTTTTTTTTTTAGCAAATGACCCTTAATCATCTTTAAAGCGATTTGCTGTTCTCTCAGCTCAGAGGAAGACAAACAGCTATATCCATCACCGCGGCCATGTATGCACCTCAATTATGTGGAGATATGCGGGCGTATCTGGCAAGCCCTTCATCACTGTTTCCTAGCACCAATTTCTTTCCCAACGTCTTCCTTCCTCCTTGCCAATAATCCCATTTCCCGAGCAGTTAAATGTGCAATATGTAAATGCCAGAGGTTGTGTTTAATAAAATGGGTTCAGGAGAGGTGCATTTCTTAAGATCAAATCATTGCTCTTAAGGAAAAAAAAATCAAATGTACTATAATTGTACTGCCTCTATTTAATAATCTGCTTGCAGATCAAACATTGAAGTATTTGACTTAAGGAATAAAGCACTTTAAAGGGTGTGCGGTTGTTGGAAATTAACAATAATTTAAAAAAGATATGTAATGTGGTGTGATGTCTGTGATTTTGCCAATTCATTGACACATCATAATTTTCTATCCATTTATAGCTACATTTATTTAGTTCCTCCTTATACATCACTTACCAACAACAGATGTTATCATGTTTATCATGTGAGTTATAGGAGAAACTAATTATATGTAGCTATAAATGAATGAATAAAAAGTCAGAAAAATCTGAACAAAAAAATTCATAAATAATGATGCATCTAACTTTTTATCCATTCATAGCTACATTTTAATTAGTTCCTCTTATTACCAACAACTGGCTTTGTCAAGTTTCACATATATGCACTGGTGTCAAAAGTAGTCACATTCATTACTCAGGTAGAAGTACAGATACTAGGGTTTAAAAAGACTTCTGTAGAAGTTGAAGTATCAACTCAAGCTTTTTATTCAAGTAAAAGTGTAAAAGTACTGGTTTTCAAAACTACTTAAAGTATAAAAGTAATGTAAGGAAAAAATAATGCCATTAAGGACAAAAGCTTAGGCTGTGCCACAGGGGCCTATTGTGCACAACACCACCTCCTCAAAAGAAAAATTCTAAAGGCCATAATGACTATAATGTTATATTAAAATGTTAATGTTGAAAAATTTGAGATGGACTAGGGTACCTGTTTCAACCATATATGTGTACTACTGAGCATTAACGTGCTTCATGGAGCGGAAAATATGATGACTAGTTGCCTATAAGTGTATATAGTCATAGTAATGTATATAGTATAGTATATAGTAATGGTGCAAATAGTCAAACTTCAGAGGCATGTCTTCAATGACCTTTATTGGAATGTAAATGTACATCCAAGCTTAGCTGCAGAAATCTGTGAGGGCAACAGACAAGAAAATTTGTGTACTCAGGGCTGGCCTTGTAACAATAACATTACATAAACATTAGTGCTGTCAAAATGAATTATTAATACAAGTGATTAATCAAAAAATAAAAAATAACTCGTAATCCTGATACCTTCCTGGTAAACACGTGTGTTTATATAGCATCTGATTTGAATTGAATTAATTTGGAAATTAAACTGCGCCTTCCGAACAATCAGATACGAGAATCCAGCAGCACTGTTGTAATTAACAATCTGACATGTAATATTATTTTCTCATTGAAGTTCCTAGCTGTACAGTGTTTTACAAAAAAAAAGTAATCGCCAGCCCTTCTCTTTCAGGGTCTTTAGAAATCTGCACATGAAAAAAGACAAACCTGAATGCAGTAAAGCGATCTTTCACAAAGAATATGGAAATGATAATCAGTGGAAAAAAGAAAAAGGAGCTGCTCTCATGTGTAGCACGGTATAGAAATGGGCGCAGTTACATACAAGTGAGTTTTATACAGAAAAGTGAGCAGCCTCTCCATTAACACTTTTGTCTAATATTTTACTGTTGAATTGTCTTGAACTGGACCCGCATGGACTTTTGTGCACGTGCACGAACTTCAAGCCACACACATGTTTTCATTACAGGAAAATGCATGAATGAAACAACAAAAATCACCGGCATCATTTAGTCATAGTGAAACAGAAAGTTTCTTAAAACTTAAAACCATACGTTACTCTTTTCACGATCTGGATAAATCTTCATTAGGTCGTGATCCTGTGTATGGTGAATTGTCGGTGTACAATAATAATGGGGTGCAATAAGCAGATGTATTGAACTAGCTCAAGTGCTGTTTTACGATTAAAAAATGAGTTCCGATTTTAAAAGCGTTAGTTATAGATTGAACAGTACAGCAATCAGGGAATCAACTTTAAAAGAGTGTAAATGCAGTATTGCATCATTTAAATAATAATAAAAAAAAAGCATGTGACATCATGAATAATAAAAAAAAAAGGTGACGCATAAAAAATAGGTGATAGTGTCTGTAATGATCTGAAACAATTATTAGTGAAATTACAGAATTTCCGTAATTATTGTCAGGAATGATCTATGTTTAGGAATTTCTCTTCAAAATGTTAGGATTTTTTTTGTTGTTGTTTTTATTCTCACATGCAACATGTGCTGCTCAGCTTTATATGTTGGCTTCGACTTGATGACTCACTCAGAAGGTTTACTCTGGCGTTCTGTGGTACTAGACTTGAATAATCCTCATTTTCCCAGCCCAGGGAACAGCCCTGTGATTTATATTGCTGCCTTAATGACAGCGGATAAATCCCTACATCTCTGGGGAGAAATCAAGTGTGTGTGTGTGTGTGTGTGTGTGCGTGCGTGCGTGTGTGTGTTTTGCCTGCATCACATAGCATACATGGTTGCACAGACGTTTACACGCTGGTTTTCTCCCCAGAGAGCTGATGTTGTGCCGCTGGGAGTGGAAGGAGTGGAAACTAAATAAATACTCAAGCTGAAATTCAAAAAAAAAAATGCCACCTACCGACTTCTACAAGAGTTTCAACTACAAAACGAATTCAAATTCGTTAGGAGTTTCATTCATAACAGGTTATGTGATCCTAAAGCTTAAGACAAACGAGAACACTGACTGTTTTACTTGCTAAAAGACTCTAAGTACACACGTTTATACAGAATGATGTAAATAGAAAAAACCCACTGTAGATGTTATTTGCTTTGCATTTCAAATAAGTAATTAATGCAGGTGTTCACTTTAAGTCAGTGCCTTGGTGTTCATTCAAAAAAAAGATTTTTGTCAAATTAAGCGTGTTCACTATACAACTTCTGCCTAAAGATTTTTTTTCTTTTTCCCATACAATAGTAATAGCTGTGTCACATATGTCTTCCTTTTTTCAGCTATGTCTGATTCTTAGTTTAGATTTTGCCAGGGATGGAGAGAGAGAGAGAGAGAGAGAGAGAGAGAGAGAGAGAGAGATTTGCTTATTTGGTAGAAAAAACACACTGCTCAAAAAAAAAAAAAACAAACAAACTGAGTGAACATCCCCAGACCTGAATCCAATTACAAAGCTCTGGGATGTTACACTCTGGTGTATGTGAAGCTGCTAAGTAGCACCACAGACTGTCCAGGGGTTCACTGAAGCCCTGTTCCAGGACTCTAGAAGATCCCCAGGACAACATCCAATTTCTTTTTTGATTTTTGGTGTGATTTTGAATCCATCCATCTCTACTGATTACTCAAGGTATAGAAGTAAAGATTTTCCTTGAAATTTCGTTCATCAAAATCCAATATTTGTTTGTGTTCCCTTAATTTTTGTTTTTGAGCAGTATATTTAACTGTTTAAAGATTTTTGTTCCATTAATATGTAAGATGCCTGATGGCTAACAGAAGCTTATATGATGTGGTGAAGTGTAGTGAAATATTCTGTATGACCAAAAATAGATATAGAATTTCATAAGTATTTCTGTTTTTCCCTGGCCTACTAGGGCAGTATATTTGTAGAATAGTATTTTTCCACACAAATGGTTGTATCTTCAAAGTAACTAGTGTTATCAAACCCATTTCTGAGATGCTCCAAAATTTAAACATTACATTAAACGGACAGAAAAACAATCGTCTCACACTGAAGGTCTGAGTCCTGATTTACTTTATAATAGACTTTATATCAGACAGCCAGAAAATAATTCGTTTCTTTATTCTGACTGACTGGTAAAAAGGGTTAAAATTTCAACACTGTTACTCAAGATTACAGTTAAAACTGTTGTTCTGTTATTTGGAAATATTCAGCTGTAAAATTCTTCCTGGAGTCTCTCAAGCTTCCTTCCTCATATCTCAGGGAGTTTTCCTCAGCAACTTCGTGTATTCTGAATTTATATATTTCTTTAAAGACTCTGATTCTGATTTCATAACAAAGAGCTCAAAGCATTCTGCATTTATCATGCTAAGAATTGAAGGTGCTGCCTTTTTTCGTTGCATGTGGGAAAACAGCCTGCTCCAGGAGGTCAGAGTTTAAAAAAACAAACAAACAAAAAAGAAAAACAGCTATACAAATGTAAATCTTTTCACATTCACAAGCTCGGGTTGTTTTTGAGCAGTAAGATGTAGCAGTATACTCGAAGGTTAAAATGTGTGAGGGCTAGAAGGTCTACATTAGGTTGTTTGAGTACCTTTGTTATGCTGTTTCAAATTATTATATGTGTATGAACAATTTTTTTTCCATGGTCACACGACAAGCAATAACGAGGCCAAACACAAAGGTTTCTGTATTGTATTTTCATAAGTACTTACATATAATTGGGGAATACAAGGGTGTTCGAATTTTTTTTTTTTTTTTTTAATCCAGGAAAATACAGGAAGTCGTAACAGTACTCTGTACATTGAGTGAGGCAGCACAAAACTGCCATTTCCGTGCTTTAGCAGGTTCCCATAGAGTCGAGCTTTAACGTACAAGTCCACATCAGATGATGAGGTCAGGGCAAAGACCTAGTAGCACCTCCTTTCATAAACAGACACTGTGGCTTCAAAATGGCAAACTGTTTGGACATCCGTAAACACAAAGGAAAGAAATGCAAAATGGTGTTAACATTCTTTCGTGACATTGAAATTATTAAAGAAAAAACATGGAAAAAGTGTGCATGAGCTGCTACTAGAAACTTGCCTGTACTTTTATTAACCCTAATGGTTAACCTTAATGATACACTGGGTTGGTATGTTACTCCGTTTTGATTCTACATTCATCCTGAGCCACCATCGCTGTACCTGTGAATTGCATTTGGGTCGGAGAGCAAAATATTTTACCGACCCTTAACGGGTAAAAACTTGAAAGTGAAGAACATTTGGAAAAATAGCATGAAAATATACAGGCTGTCCTGTTTCCCATTTGATTTCCATAACTTAAATAAATTCCATGAGCTCCAGTAAATAATTTGAATAGAAACGTTGTAATTTGCTGCAATTGGAGGTGCTGCAGGGGTCCTCTGTGATTCTGAGATTGAGTGCAAAAGGTTGCACCATTTAGCCAGGATAAAACTCAACAAATAAACCAAATAACACACATACATTTCTAATCATGTTACAGTTATTAATGTGTGTGCATGAGCAAGACAAGTTACACACAATGGAGAAATGAATGTGTTTGTGAACGAATGAAATTGATTGAATCCCTAGAATCCCTTTTCCCTAACACACTAAATTGAACTAGCAGTTTCAGTCCATACGCTGACTTTAATGTGCGCTATTAAAAAAATCTACTGTGTCTATATAATCAGTCTATCAATAAAGTTGCAAATATGTAAATAAGTAAAGAAATCAAATAAGACATAATCCTCGTATAAAGCAAGGAGTAATTTAGCATTTTTTCCCCCAGGCATTTGCTAGTATAAAAAAGGCAAACATAATAAAGCATTACTTCCATTCTTATTTTAATCATTAAAAAATAATCAATATGAACAAACTGGTATAAATAAGAGTAAACAATTTCGAAAAACAAAACAAAGTTAGTGATCATAATTGGCATCACAATGTTATTCATTTACAGCACAGATTCACGCATCTTGCGTGTGCTCAGGTAACTTTCTCCTGATTTAATTACCGTTGTTTCCTTGGGAAAAGAATGACCTATGTTTAAAAAAAGAAAAAAGAGATTGAAATGATGGACAAATCTGATAGCTACAAAGGTGCCAACAATTTTAACAGAAAATTCTACTGCACCAAGGAACAAGGGTAAAATATCCCAAAAACTTGCCATAGGAGATGACTCCTTATAAGCAGATAACAAAGCCCTGCCCACTTGTTTCTTTGTTTTTACTGGATTGCAAAACCATGGTGTTAAAGTTCACATGGATAAAGTTTATGTCTTTCACAACTCTTGTCCTTTCCCCTTCAGTGAATTTGCTGATTTTATAAAAAGTAAATGCTAACCTAAATCGTAGATGTCAGCACCTCGATATCTATCCTCTCTCACAAGGAGAACTGAAGCATGAACGTTAATTAACAATGAGTGTCAGTAGACAATAATATGGTATGTACACAAGAGGTGAAATGACTGAAACTGCATGCATGTAAAGCATGTCATAACATTATATGTCCTCTACTGGTCTTTATGTATGTATGATTAGATAATTATCACAAGACACACATTTACAAATCTGGGGGGAATAACAGCTGGCGGTGTTTCAAACTCTCCTTTCATGCATACAAATGCTGGAGATATGAAGATATTTTACTGTCATAACATACAAAGCACCCCTTCACCTCTGCTATTATCAATTTCAATTACACACAGTAGTCTGGGTAGCTACCCGTTTTGTTTTTTTTCTTGTGTTGACGCTTTGGGATGCAAACAGACATGGTGACAACACAAAGGTTGTTATTCAAACTGATTTAATAAGGCAACTGATTTTATCAGGAAAGTGAGTGAACCTAAGATGTCATGCCCAATGGATATGGTATGATGTAGAAATTGCTACAGATGTGAAAAATTAAAATAATAGTATAAAAAATGAATGTGTCACTATGATGTTGTTGCAATGGGAAAGAGAGACAATATTTGTCAATACTGGCCAAAATGCTGTACTGTCTTTGACATTTACTGAATGGTAGCCAATGATGGTGCGAGAACAACCCCACTCAAACACCTTTCTCTGAGTAAAATGGAAATCTGCACTACAAAGGCCTCTTTGTTGGAGAAGAATACTTGGATGTTTGAAAAAGAGAACAAAAAAAAACTACGGACACAGTGTGGCATTCCTCTGAGAAATATCCTGTCCATGGCAGGGTGACCCATATCTTCTCCCAACTGGAGTGATGGAGTACTTGAGGAATCCATTTTGACACCACTGCTCAGAACTCAAAACTCTGTGTGTTCCCTTTTGAGATTGTATGTCCTCTTTGCCTGAGAAAGGATGACATACACTCTATAGCCATTTGTGCTAGAGATTAAAAGATCACCTAGTCTCGTATTTGGCTTTCCATCCACTATTTGAAGTAAAAGTTCCAAAAATCTGTGAACATTTAAAAGAGCAAGAGCACTGTGCAAAGTAACACCCAAGGAGAAACAGGACTGGAGGTCCTTAGTCACATTCTCCATTTGTGTGAAAAGATAAGTTTTTAAGAGTAAGGGGAAAAAAGATTAGAAAGGAAAGGTTAGTTTAAGAAATCCCAAAGCCACCATTAGGCTATTTCTTTTATCCTGCGCATGTAGTTGTGTAGTTCTTCAGGGTCCTGGAACCCCATGTCCTGACACACCCACTGGATATCATCATCGTCAGCGATGGGGATTGAGTTGTAGGGGAGCTCGTCAGCAGGAAGTGTGGTGAAGGTGGTGAATTTGACTCGTTTGCGCTTGGACGTGGGAGAACTTGCATCTTCACCATGCTCCTTGGTGGAGCCACCTGAGCTGCCATCTCCTCGCCCATGCACTTGGCTTTGTACACTTGTCTGGGAGCTGCCACTGCTGTGGTGATCCCCATGGCAGCAAGTCTGTGGCCCTTCCAAAGGATTACTTGGACTTTCTGCTGTCTGGGGTGAAAGGTCACTCTGTGCTTGTAAGGGCTGCCCATTTCCTAGGAACACCCAGTGGTGGGAGTGGTCCATGTTGGCTTGACCTTCAGGTGGGATTCGCTTGTGGCGGTACTTGAGGACAAACACAATGCAGTTGATCAAGAAAACCAGAATCGCCAGGCAAAAAACCCCCAAGAGGGCATACATGCCGATCTCCAAGTCGGTCATGCTGCGAGGCGAGTGAGTAAACTCGTCTTCTTCACCTGCTTCCTCCACGGTTGGCCGATCCTGGTTACTGATGGTGGGGAAGTTGGTATAGTCAATGGGCACACTTGCAGGCTGCTCATTGGACGGCGCGTATCCAGTACCACCCATATTAGGATCAAGGATTGGTCTCCCTGTATTGAGAGGCAGTTTGGTCTCCACCTCCACCTCTTCCTCTTCCTCTTCAGAGTCCTCATCAGGACCAAACCGCACTTTCACATGAACTGGAGAAGAAGCGATAACACTCTTTCGCTTAGTCTTCTGGCATGCTTCGCAAATGGTCATTTCCACACGTACGAGCTCCCCGGATCCCTCTCCCTCTGCGATGATGATGGGCCATCTTTGCTGAGGCTCCTGGGAAACAGAGGCCACCTTATCATCCAATGTTGAGGCATTAAGGTTGTAATCCTTCGGGTCATATATACTTAGTGGGGCTGCTGTATTGTCGCTGAAGTAAGCCCAAATGGAGAGGCTGGCTTCCTGCAATATAAAAAAGTGAAGAAAGGAAAATAGGGATCAGTCATGACATTTAATATTCTTCTAAAGTACCACACAATTTTCAAGCAGCACTTCTCTGAAATTGCCCACTTTTATCAAGAAACAAAGAACCACAAAACAACAACAACAAGAAAAAACATTAGAGCAGAACCAATCATGTTACCTCTTTGTTTAAATGGATATAAAACTGAAAATAAAACCATACATAAGTTGAACAACATTGCTTTATTTGGTCAGTACTTAATGAAAGTCTTTGGATAAAAAAGATGAATTATATGTATGAGATGCTGCAGGGGTCAGTATTAGGTCCTCTGTGATTCTCATCCCCAGTGTAAAAGTCTCTGTTTACTCGCAACTTTGTATTAGAGATTTTTAACCTTCAAATGCAGAGCTCCTACGCAAAGTGCATACAGGTTATGCGTGCAACAGTAAACTGACACATATGACAGTCTTTCAGAGAAACTGTGCATTTTTATTACATAACAGATACCCATAACCCATAAATATACCCATGACTAAAGCATTCATTAACTGAAAAAAAAGCAGCAAGTATGTCCTCTGCTTGTTTTGCATCTCAGACATGAGAAAGGTTTTTAGGTTGTCATTTGCTTGTCCTTGTGGTTTAATTAAGCATTATCATATCTCACCTTAGTATTCACTTCATTAGTATTGGCAAAGCATCAATAGCAGCTTGTGTCTCATCTTTGTAATTAAACCTCTGTTTGAATCACAGAATGTTAACCACAAAGCTACCTTGCCATCATATGTACCTATGGTGCAGGTTGCTAAAAGCAAGAACCTGGTGACTTTACAGCCCTTTGAGTCATGTCTGTCAGGAACATGGACTGAAGTGCAATGGCACTGACATAAGCAGTCGTGTTCATATCGCACATGGAACGACCTGGTTTAACAGACCACTTCCGCTTTCTTTCCACTTACAGCTGAAATGAAAGCAGCCTATGACTGATGGAAGTCAAGAAAAAGGACAAGGAAAATATATTTTGACACGATGATTTTTCACCAGCTGTGGCAAAGAGGTTTTTTTGTCCACACACATATATGGGGAACAAACTACTTCACCTGGCTACACATGGTCTTTGACCACTTATACTAGTGTCACTTGTTTTGTATTTGCACTGACGTTGTGCCCAAGTCGGACCTCAGAAAGTGGTCTTTGGCATGAACGGTTCATTCAAAACCTATGGCCTTCGCTTTGGGAACACTTAGCTGTTGAAGAACTTTGGTTTTATGCCCACAGCATACAACAAATTATTATTTGTACATGTCAGTCAGACAGACAAGAGCAGAGACCTTGGGGGTATAGGTTTAGTTCTCCAAATATACCTGAAGTGGGCCACTGGAGAGAATTTCTGTTCTTTCTCGATTTTCTTTTCTTTTTTTTTTTTTTTTTTATAAGTGGTAGTGGTAGAAGCCTACCTGCAGAAACACTTGGGGTAAAAACCAAAGAGGTAGAAATGCCAGTAGTGTCAGTAGGGTGTGTGAATGCTAGCTTTGAGAGTGCCTCTACATCACCTACATCACTCAGGTTCACAAATAGGGGCATGTGAGGGCTTTTTTTTTCTAACTCCAGCTCAGGCACTTCATATTTTTGTCTGTACCTGCCTCTGATGTCTAACAAACTTCTGGAAATTTCTGACTAGAAATGAACACCTCATCTGTTTGTTCCAAATAATGGTAATTGGTTATATTCCTTTTGTAGATTATGAACAATGATGACACACTGAATTCACAAGATTAGTACAAGAAACAAATCAGAGGTGAGAATGAGGGCAATGCATGCCAGTTTCTAACCTGCTGCAGGTTTATTCATTTATCATGGATGGCAGATGTATGAGAGCGCTCTAGGGCAAACTTTCCCAGACAACGGAACGACAGCAGCAGCTTCAAGGTATTCCGTTGAGAGTCAAGTGACCAGAACAAAGGATAGGCTTTAATGGTATGAGCATTTATGACCACTGCATTACACTTATTAAATCCACGGGTCGGCAAGCTCTGTGTGTGTAGTGGCAGCAATTAGCCTTCAATGCATGAATAGCCAACCATCATTAGATGCTTTTTTTTTGTTGTTTTCATATAGAGAAAAGAAAAAGCTGAATAGAAAATGTACTGGAACTAGGGAGCATGCCCGAGATGTTGGACAAATTAGCATTCTGGGGTTTATTGGCCCTTGGTCCAAAACACAGTCCTCCAATTAAAGAATGGGAAGGATCACAAAGCAAATGTACAGTGTTCCCCAGATGCGGGGAAGAAACAGACTTGGTGGCATGTTCTTTGGCTTCTCATTAAGCAGGATGCTGTCTCATTAGGAGCAGTGATACTGGGTGAGATTTGAATTCATCTGAATGTCAAACAAGCCTTTATTGCACCAATGGGGCCCAGGCTGTTGGAGTGAGCTAGCACTAATTGGCCAGCAGAGTCAAGTCGAGGATTCGTGTGTCACCACGTGGCTGTGTTGATCTGTTTCAGATTACACAAATATTAGCCGGGGCAAACACGCTGGCGTATTGATCACTTAATGTTCTAATAGAGCTAAATCTCTAGGAACAGTGTTTAAAAACACTTGGCTTCTAAAGATTAATGTTTAAGATGTGTGAGCTCTACCTATTATTTTCAGTGCAATAAAATAAAGATGCCTGAAGGGGGACAATTGCTTTCCTTGACACTGTTTAAAAAAAGAGCTTCAATTATTAACCTGGTTAACTTTTCCTGTACAGTCATCCTTTTGAGGACTTATTCCCCCCAAAATAGAATGAGATGAATACTGTCAGATGGTGCAAATCACAGCAACTGAAGGTTACATCTATTGAAAAGATGTTCACATGGTTATCAGTATGGCTGTCCAAAAGTTTAGTAAATAAAAAAAAAACTAGTCTTGACTAATTGGTCTTCAGAAAGGCAATATAATGTCAGGTTTAAACTGGTCAACCGGCTAATTTTCATATTTCATTAATATCATTTTGTGGTAAATTTTGTGGTAGGGACAAGACAGATATAAATATACATATAAATGAATTAAATGATCTAATAAAAGATATGAACAGCCATATCCTTGTTGACATTTTGAAAACCAGATTCTATACTGAATCTTGAGTCATTTGCCACATTATCAGTCTACAGGCATTTGTAACCTGGACCAAGTTTTTAAGTATTTGAGCATTTGTATTGTTTGAGGTGCCAGTATTTGAATACAGAAATCATTGTTTGGGTATGAATTAAGGTACACAAAAAGTAAGTGAAAATGTGTGGTGATCTTTAGTATTTGATTCACACCCAGGACAACCTAAATACAACATTAATCAGTGAAGCACGGTGGTGGGAGCATTATGTAGTGGAGATGCTGGACAGGTCACATACAAGTACTAAAAGGAAACCTCTTCCATCCTGTAAGATGACCATTCAGTCTCGTCTACCTTTTTACCTAGACAAAGCATACTGGCCAATATGGATATAACTGTTATTTCCTGAATGGGTTAGAACCACCTAGTCGAAGCCCAGACCTCAGTCTGTCTCTGAATTTGTGAGAAAACTTTGCTAAAAGTTTTCCAAGAAGACATTTAACTGGGCAAAATTCTGAGTATTGGACCAGGGTACTGATCAAGAAAAATAACAATAACAATTACGTCACAATTACAAAATTTTGTACCTTCAGGTGGCAGAATATGTGTAATAATTCTAATGGTTGACTGATAGTTCTTTGGGTATATTAAAGGTGGTTGTGATTTTTATACTGAATGTTTTGAAGTCATAGATAAGATCCTGGAAGTACCTGTTTAATGGTGGACAGCGTCTGTAGCCCTGTTGCCTTTGCCACCATGGTGTGACTGTTTCCAGGACTGGGCTGGAGACTCAGGGTGAGTCCAGAAATTGCATGGACGCGCAGATCCATTATGGAAACTTTATCATCCAGTACAGAGAACTGCACTTCACCCAACATGGCCTCCACCGCCAGTGGGGATTCAACCTGGAAAAAATAAGTGTATGATTTGGTGGGGGGTATATAACAGGGTTGGTAAGTCGAGCAGACATGCTACTGATTTTAATACAAATTTTTTTGTGCTATTTTTTTCTTTCCAGTTTGTACTGTAAGGGAGAAAGTACAGCTGGAAGAACTGAAAAAGGAAACTGATAAATATTAGGAAGCGTAAGAGTGACAGCAAAATGGCAGCATTTACTGAGTAGTAGTTGTGTGACCAGAGGGCAAAGTAAGAAGGGAAAAATATCCAATAGCCAAAGTAGATCGACAGAGGTCCCTATAGCTGCAATTTTACAGCCATTATGACCTCTTTTCAGAATGCCACAAGGCAAAATATCACAGTGTAAGAAAAATTCTAAGAAGCAGGATGTGCTTATATTTATTTTATTTTATAGCCTGCTCCGACATGTGAAGCCTCAATTCACCCCAGAACATGTTTGCAAACAAAACAATACACGTCAATTTTGAACGTCAAATTAAAGGAGAACCGTGGTTCTGCTGTGGAAAACATTTACCTGCCGTTTTTGTGTCCGCTTGTTCACTTGGATTTTTTTTTAAATAGAATATAATGGCAGAAATATTTCAAAGGAGGAGACTGTCAGCCAGACTCTAAAATAAAGAACTGAATTATTAAAAGCAGCTGATTCACCTGAGTCTCTCCAGCTGAAGTAAGAATGGATATGAATAAACAATTCAGTAGATGTCTTTCACAATAAACCCAAAGCCTGGTTAGGAGCTGATCAAGAGATTTAATTCTTTGTTGTTTAATGAACAGCTGCTTCACTGAATGTACACATATAGAGTATTATATAACTGTGAAAGGAAAAAATCCATTTCTGTATGGAGAGAATAACAACTCTCAAGGCCTGTAAATCCAAAAACAACAATTTTGGAGAAAAAAGATTGACTGCATAACCTTCTTCCAGTTTAAGCAGAGAGAAATGTCAAAAATGTCATGACAAAAGTAATGGCAGGAAAAGAAAATCGTCAGCTTTTCCAAAACAACTTCTACAAAATAACATTAAACATTATCAATGTTATAAGTTATAGTCGATTATGTCATTATTTTCACTCATGGTTGAACCCGATTAAAAAAAACAGAAGCGCAATATTAGTGCCAATAATAGGCTGTATAATGGGTTCAATCACATTGGCTTTGGAGGTGGACGAATTTAACGAGCCACCGAGCGGGCAGCGCAGCGGTTCTTGCCCATTTAGCCCTGAAAGCCCGTAATGGCTTTTAATAGTGCTTGAAAATCTCCAGCCTCTGCGCTGTGCATTTGGCAGTGCGCTGTTATTCCATCTATTAAAAAAAAAATGCTCTCAAAACGAGAGCTCTCCGAGAGCAGCGATGAAGCTTTTTGCATTTTGTTCACTAAGGCTCATTAGAAGCTCACATCTGTTAGGACGCAGTGGCTCGAGGGGCTCGGGATCGTGCTCGATCGTCTGAGCGCCATGTGCGTCATTCAGTAATGTACTGAAGCATGGCCAGATGATGCATCCAGGTCTGAGCGAAGACGTACATTAGATACAGCAATGTCCTAGAACAGGCATATATATA
>JAOTRN010000030.1:9748367-9759553 GCA_028566695.1 Bagroides melapterus
ATTATATGTTTTTTTTGTTTTTTTTGGTGCATACAGTAACTTAGAACGCTGAGGAATATAATTAAACCAATCACTTTTCTTGACTCTTTTCAGCAGTTTTCTTTTTCCTTTACAAGTTGGGGGCATGTTTCAAAGTTGAGGTACTGTGTGTGTGTGTGTGTGTGTGTGAGAGAGAGAGCGAGAGCGAGAGAGAGAGCTAACGTCTGCCAGAAAAGCTCATTTGTTTTAGATTCAAGAAGCTTGCAATTAGTTTCTTGTGCTGGCTGCTACACCTGTGTTTGATGTCTGCGTTTTAGCAGCCAAAGTGCTGTGTACTCAAAGAGCTTTCAGAGACTGCAAACCAGTTTCCCACAAAATTAATTACAGCAGTTGGTATATGCAGCTTTCCAATTAATTCACAAGAGTTCACCTAATCCATTCTAAAACGCAGAGCATGTGATCTCTTTATATAGCTGCTTTAGCCTATTAAATACATTTCTGAACAAAGCAATATTGATTCACTTATGTTTGCCCCGTAACAAATGCATTAAAATATGCATTTCCTGTGATGAATAGTGCACTTAGGGGTTTCTGTTCAACTTTGTTCATATGGTTAAGGAAATGACTCAAAGATTCAAAATTGAATGAGAAATCATTTCTCAACCAACGAATGATTCAATGGCTGTAAGTTGAACTTACAACGAACGAACAATCACAAGATGAAAGAATAACGCATAAAAGTGAGAAAACAATAATTCAAAGTTTCAAAAGTCTCCATCCAGAAAATCATTTATAATTAGATGCCATCTTTTGAACCTGTGACAATTTTTTTTTTCAGCTAGCAATCAAAATGCAATGGGAGGAGAACTACACAATGATTTCCAAAAGGCCAGTTCTGCAGTGGCCTTTAATTATTAATGACCCCTTTCCTTCTGTAATTAGTCTACTTCCTTTGTGTGTCAGAGATGGCTTGATTGCAAAAGATGGAAGAAAAAAAAAAAAAGTGTATCCCAGTTGTGTCACAAACTCATTCTCAACTGCATAGAATAAAGACACACACACACACACACACACACACACACACACACACACACACACACACGTACATGCATACTTATAAAATGAACAATGATGTGTCACAATGTTAATGAATTTTTTTGGCCCAAGATGTTCTCATCATGCACTGAGGAAAGCAAGTAGTACTACAATAGTTCTATCAGACTGATAGAACAGACAAGTAGCACTTTGAGATTTCAGTGAATTTAACCTTTAATGACAAAGCCACTGGGAAGATGAAGATGAACAAAGAGCTAATCATGCTGACCTTGGAGTCCTAGCTGATACTGACTCAAGTGAACAGGCTCGCTATTGCCCATTTTCTCCTACTCAAATATTTCATATGCCCTGAATTTGCTGAGTAAATTAGCCCTGTTAAGCCTGAAGAGAGTGAAACTGAGGGAGAATCAAGGACATAAAGATAGTAACATCATCTCTGACATGACACTTGTTTATTCTCAGAGTCATTTTCTATCATGTTGAATAAGAGACTAAGGTAACTTCAATGACAGACACAGGGTTTATAAACACAGGGTTTATGTGATGCAGCACGGCGATCATAATTGGGCTTTGTAGATTAGGTTGATTGTTTACTGTCATATCTATTGGCATCACATTAGGCTAGACCATTTCCTGGAGAACGTCTGTGTTCCGGCTATATAATAACACATCTGACCCAGCATCTGAGTCAGGATCAGATGTGTTATTACTGACTACACAATTTTGGTCCTGATTTCTGTTACCGACTAATTCTGGGACACAGGAGACCATCGATGACCTATTTTAATGGAACTTTTTCATTCTTCTAGAGACCAAATTGGTGGTCACTTACTTTTATACAATTCTTGTTTCCCCAAGTTTGAGGGATGGCTATTCAGGATTCCAAGAATTTAGATGAGGCACTCGGATAACTTAATTTTAACAAAGGGTAAATAAAGGGAAGTGTGTCCAAACCACCTTCTTGAAGTTCATTTAATAAAATTAAATCAGTTCCTGTGCAAATTCAATCAGTTCCTGCCTAGTGATTACCATTTTGTGGTCCTTGCAAACAAATAACAACCATCAATTGGCTTCAGTGGATAAATCTCCTAGTTAACAACACCATGCTTGAGACTACTCTTCGAACACCCCTTGGCCCTTACCTTCATAATGGTAGATCCCTGCTCCAGGGCCACCAACACGGTGTGATCTACTAATTCAGCCACACGGGGATCCACAACTTTCAGCGAGTCTTGCACCAGGTCTGTGACGTCCACTTGCCAGTCAGGCCCCAGCATAGTGATCACCTGGTTGGTGCCCTCGCTGGAGGTAGTGTGGAACTGGGTGAGAACCTTCACCTGGGCTCGTTGGTACTGCAGTGTGCAGCCACGGCTCACCTTCCTCTCGTCTTCGTCATCATCATCACTGTCACGAGCTGACCTACATGGGAGAGAACTAATTGTTTTAATCTCCACTGCAAGCATCAAAAGACAAGTCATATGGACATTGTATAGCTATATCCACACCTCTCGCCCTTTTCTAGCCTGCTTTGGACATAAAAAAAACCTTAAAGCCAGGACAAGTAGGATTGTTTTTGACTGACAAATCATATACATCCCAATCATTAGCAGCAGTTGGGTGGAATGTAAAGCAGATCCACTTCACAATATGCCAAAGGCTTCAGCAGCTAATGACGGAAGGAAAAGAGAGGGAAACAGGATAGGTAGTGAGGTTGTCTAGGTTCTGCTGGAAATCTGTAAGGCAGCTCTGTGAAGGGTGAATACACCCACATATAAAACTACTCTCTCAAGTCACAAAGTTTATTTTCACCTGGGAGTTTTAGGTTTGGTCCCAATTCTTTTAGATCTAGCTGTCTGCAGGACAAAAGGGGACACATCTCTATTTTTTTTTAGGACATTCATGAAGGCCAGTGTTTTGCCTATGCTCAGTTCCTAACAAAGTATATTCTAGGTGTATTCAGGCAGAAAGGACACTTTATGTCTCATTGCCTAAGCTCATTCTCTCTTGCTCCCCTCCTGTCTATATGTTACCTAGGCAGAGAAGGTCAAGAAAGAGTCACCATAATGGAAATCAAAAAATGGATCCCAAAATCAATTCTCCCCACCTTGAATACCACAACAGTTTTCCAGTTAACATTCAGTCAGATCCAGATTTTGTTATAGGCCTGGTTACACTAGAATATCTCATTTGCTATATCTACAGGAAATACAAACTTTATCAGTGCTTGTAGCTCGAAACACTGCTATATTAGACACGGAAGACAAAGTCTTTCTTTAAAGATTTTGGTGATCTATGTTCAAGCTTACTGTGGAATTGGATTAGTATCATCAAATCAGATCACATTTCCATTTAAATGGCCCATCTCTATGAATTCAATTAAGCAGGAAGTAATTCCCCCCTCACAGCTCATGTGTACAGAACTGAAAAGTTACAATCTTCATTCTGAAAGACATCAATTGAAAGCTTGATGCTTTCCGTTCTGCCAGCCAACAATTAATGCTAGAAGACATAAGTCAAATGTGAAGATCTTAAAATACTGAGCTAATTAAAAAAAAACTGGGAAAACAGCACAGCACAACTTCATTACAAGAAACTAGGTTCGGAGATGGAATGATCTGCATACCAGATTCTTAGATGCTTCTCACATTGAATCTTTGACTAAAAGTATGGAACAATTGGGTGGTGAAACAATCATATTAAGATGCACTGGGAATCATTTTATTACCTTATCCACCCTTATAGAATGAAGAATACTTGTAGACACAACTTTTTAAGAAACCTCTCCATCTTGAATCAGGCATTACCATAAATAGAAGGACACAAAGTTATTTCTGAGAAAAACAAAGGAACAAACTCCAGGTAAGCGCTAAGAACATAAAGGTCAGCTTAGCTAAAACAAAGTGTTCTGGACAGATGAGACCTTTACCAGCGAGATGGAATGAGGATAGCGCTGAAAAACAAGCAGTAGCTGCTTTATATTTGCAGCATCACCAGGAAAGACCCCCAAACTCTGGTCATGTCTGTATCTTACTGACTTCCAGTAAATATGACCATTGGATGTAGGATTATAACAATTTGGACAATTTTGTTTAATCCGATGAAATGGCCTTATTGTGCATTAATGTGCTGTGATAGTATGTGGTTCACCCAATATAGACCTAAATACCCTCCAATTAAGCATGTAATTAAACCACATAATCAAGGTCTCATTGCACCTATTGTGTGGAAGTAGAGATCCAACAATTCAATTACTGAAGAAACAGTCGACTTACTGAACCGTCTTTGGAAACTTTTGCAGTGTAAATCTGTGTAACCTTCCTTAAATTCCAGTGTGGAATTTAAAATGTAATAATACCACTGATGGAGAAAGGTAAAGTAACATTTGACATACATGGATAATACTCAAACGTGAGTGATTTTGCATTCTCCTATAAATATACAAAAGTACAAAGGTGAACAATAAACATCTGAATATGTAAAGGAAAGGAAAGGGTGAAAATTATCCATGCATGGATTCCAATACTTTTAACAGGTACTGAAACAATGCTTGCTTACTCTTGTACACTTTTATACTTGGACTTCATTTGAGTGCATACAATCTGTGCCAATGTCATAAGTAGGAACAGTAGAATCTTCCCATATTACAAGTACAGCCACATTCATTCAAGCCCGAGTATGGATAAAACCATATCTTACCTGCGGTCAGGGAGGATTGGGACCCTCCATCCCTTGATGAAGCTAAGGCTGTTATCAGACAGCTGGATGTTTAGAGGCAGTTTAGGCACCCACACGGTGAGCTCCAGAGGGGAGCTCAGGTGCTCATAACTGAAGATCACACGTGCATTCATGGAGCCTCGTGTCTCTTTACCATTCACATACACATAATCACAGTTCATAGACACCTGTGAGGGAAGACATTAAGAAAACAGTCAATACTTTATGACTCCTCTGATGATTTCTATACAGAGCACCATGTTTGAATACTTTTAGCCAAAGACATTAGTATTACTATAAACTAAATGATCAACCTGAATCTATTGGTATAATTATGGATAAATGAACATCTGTGAAAACTGGTTGGCAATAAACTAGATAGATAGATGGATAGATACTTTATTAATCCTGAAGGACATTCCAGAACATTTGCTGTTCAATACCATTTTTAGCTGGGGAGCAAATCCTACTTTGTTATCCCGTAAATTTATATGAAAATAATATGTACTTGTGCATGAAATTCATTTAAATCACTTGATGCAAAGATCTCAATCACAGGTAACATAGTTTGCAGCTCTGGTTACAAGGTATCTTGTGTAATTCATGGGGAAAATATCTTTATTTAGGTATCTCAGGTTTCAAACCTTTACACCTGCAACAGCAAAGTACTTCAAGTAAAAATAAATCCATTACTACATCATGATGAGCTCGCCCCTTTCCCCACTTCATAACGACAGAAACAAACTGTTTTTCTAAGCCAGTCCTTCAATTCCACTCATGACTCCTTAAACACACAGTGACCTTTAATAATACATTACTTAGTGTAATATAAAGATAGATTTTTGCTTTAGGACACATCTATGATTTATCTAGAGGTCCTGGGCAACTGACACTGTAATCAGAAGTTATCTCATCCTGATGGAGGTTGGGAGACATAGACTTCACCAGTCATGAGATTTATCCTGCATCATTTATCAAGTACCCACAACATCAAGACCACCCCCTCGGTAGTCTTGGTAAACTGCAAATAAGTAAAATTGATCAGTTGAGATGTACAGGGGCAACTGAGGGAATTCTGGGTTATCTGACATGTTAATGCACTGGGGCCTGTGTTAGGAAAAACTTGTGGTACTATAAGATTACGTATATGTATTATGTATTCATTCTACTTAACCTTGGTCATGAGCATTAAGAATCTGTAGCATCATTTGACACAAGGTGGGAATAGATCCTATTTGAGACACTAGTCCATCTCAGGGCATCACACACATTCACACGCTCCTTCACATTTAGGGGCAATTTAGAGTTGCCAAAAGAGTTGTTTTTTTTAGATGTGGGAGAAAACAAGAGAACCAGGAAAAAAACAGGTATCAGGATCCTGGTGAGGGTCAGGATATATCCCAAGCCTATCCCAGGAACACTTTATACAAGGTAGCAATACACCCTGGATGCTGTGCCAGTCTATTGCCCACCCTGTGGTAAAACAGCATAGCCAATTAGCCCACAAGCTTTTTTTCAATTGACATCATCTGTGATCAAACCTAAAACAACTCTCTGTATTTGGAAGCAGTAGACACATCCGAAGCAGTAGACACATCCTCCTGAAACCGTTTACTTGTTTTCATTTACATCCACTCAAGGTTCTTTTTAAAACTCTACTCATGGGCTATTCATTGGTAATTCCAATGAGGATGCTGTTAAGTGTCTTGGGTATTTGGGGATGGCTGAGCAGCTAAATGTTTAAGACACTAGTAAAGTGGCAATGAGATTCTCAGTGACAGATTTGACTTGGAGGTCTTGAAGTTCCAGATGCCCCTATACTTCTAGCCTTACCCGAACAAGATGATGCTGCCATGACCTTGTGTTGACCGTATCGAGAACAGATGGTGTGAAAGAGTCAGTATTTGAGCTTTAAAAAGCACCATACTGACTCTAGCCAGTATGAAATGTGCATGCATACGTAATGGAGCACTGATGGGTATTTAAATTGACAGCACATTTGTGGGGTAATAGAGTGGGCTAACAGTTTAATGTGGGTTAATGGCACTGGCGGACTAAATGATGGTGCTAGCAATTAAGGAAAGTAGTGGATGATTTTGACATTGATCCCAAGACCGAGTGTACAAGAGCAGGTTTTAAATACAGGTTTATGTTTTTCTGTGTTTGAATAGGCAAAGCACTTTCATCAATACAGCACAGAAAGTACTGAGTTAATATTCACAACTGTGCCAATGCCTAATGTTTGGATTTAACACATGCGTGGTGTTGCGGTGATCTTTAGTGTCTAGCACGTGGTATATTGTGGTATATGATTCTTTTCAAATCACAACATTCCAATGTGAATTAATTCCATTGCAAATGCAGCACTCACAAGCTAACCATGGTCCTTCCACTAAAGTTGTGTGAATGACCAGTAGATTCCATAAAAGGCAAAGCACATAGGTACTGATGCACCTAAGCATGTAAAGGTAAAGAAACACTTTAAAGACATTTTAAAGAATGAAACATAATCAACTGTGCCACTTGATGTATTAGCAGCTCTCTATGTTGGAATGCACGAGTTGAAAAACTCTGCTTGAAATGACAAAAGCTGATCCGCAGTCAGTGAATACAGCCACTAAAAGGGTGTCATTTGAGCCTTTAACCTTTATCTTTCTTGTAGATTTTTTTCAATCTCTTTTCTCTTCTCTTCCTCAAAGAGTTTCTCTACTTTTTCTCTAGAACAGATCATTTCATTGATCTGTCAGGCCGTGTGTAAGTCACACTGTGAACGCCTCATTTCAAATTAGCCTCCAAAGTAGACAGCCCAGTCAAGCAAACCCACTCGATAAGCTGCCTGCTAGTGGTCTCTAAATCTTAAACCCGTTTAATGGCAACGCTTGGCCTCTGTTTGCCTTTGATGCATGGATCTCATCTAGTTCTGGCACTCTGTGACTGTACCGACATCAGAAGAGGTCGCTATGCTAACGGTCTTTTCCAAAGCTTGTTAAAAGTTAGCATGGATGATGCTTTGTTAAAACTGCACCAATGAAACGGACAGCAACTTTTATGGGAAATATAAAAACGCTGCAATAAACGATAATTGAAAATGCGTTTATGTTCTTTATCACAGTCTTTGCCTATGATGTTGAGTTTATGGCAGAAAAGAGGAAGTAGGAATGGACACGTATAGTCTATCGAGGAGAAATAAAATGCAAGAGCAGAATGGGAAAGATTGTACATGCCTAAAGGAGATGGAAAGCTCTGAGTGATGGCATAATAATATGTATAGTATCGTAAAAAAGAATGTCATGCCCACTGGCAGTACTTACAGGATGAGTTTTCATCTAAAACATCAGATCACTCTGGCCAGAAATTTGGGTTGCACAATATGGTCATTTTTTCGAAGTGAATGCATTCATAAGTCATAATTCTGTTTAAAGATGCAGAATTTCATTTAATCAAACTATAAAAAATAACCTAAAAAAAACAGGATATAGAAATTTAGTTTCAGATATTCAGAATTGTGCATAAACGCATGTTATGTGCCTGAGAAAACCTGTTGTGGTCTGGAGCATGGTTTTCTTTTTTAAACATTCAACTTTACCTAATTTAGCCCATGAGAAACTATGGAAAGCAATTCTTGTAAGTCAGTGGCCATTCTTGTAAATCAGTATATTTTTGTAGTATTATAGCTTAGCTGTTAAACAGCTGAATGGCCCAGAAATTAATTAAGGATAAAACGCGTGACCACCATGCACCATCGTATTGAGCTCTGTTGGATTTGAAAAAATCATTCCACTGTTGTTGTACTTGAAAAATTTATCCACCAAAACTCTTATCTCCTTATCTTCTAATCTTCCCTAATGCATCTTTGATCCTCTCTTCTTTCATTGGCCACTGGGAGATAACGTGAAGACAATACCTTAATGATGTCCTCATTGGATGACTTGCACTCCACGAACGTGGAGATGTCTGTGATCATCCCACTCAACTCTATGGAGACAACTTTGACCGGGATAGCGACGGTCCGGCCGGTCAGCACGGCTGTGTTGATGATCTCAGTGTCCTGGAGTCGAGGAGAGAATTGGATTGAATGAGAGAAAGAGTTAGAGAACAAACGGTCTTGAAAGGTTCAGTTCATCTGGAGTTCAGTGCAGGAATTAAATGTAAAACAAGAGTCTAGAGACAGCAGAATAAACTTTTTGTCTGTCTGCGTCAGGCATGTAAATCTGAGCGTGGCTATGAACTGCAGTCTCTGAAGGGCATATAAGTTGACCTTCTAAAATGCAGCCTAAAATAAAATAAATCTTAGGGTTATTAGGAATGAAAATGGGAGGCTCATATTTCTCATTTAAATAGGCAAATGAGTACATACTGTTCTGTTCGAGATGGTGCACTTAATAGATACATGTTAAGTGAATTATAAGAGACAGGAAATTGAATTAGAAAGCTAAACATTCGCAGCAAAATGCATGATGACATTCTTATTGCAAAGCAATTACTTGGACAAAAGCGTAAATAAAGAACAAGAATTGCTAACAAGCCTAATAGTCAAATAGTGATTTGTTATTTCTAATGAAAAGACATAAATTTCTTATTTGTAAGCTAAGATCTTGGTCAAGCCGGAGAATATTGTGAAATCTGTTCTACGACCATTGGGACCGTGCGTGCTCTGTGTACCGCAGTACCTGAACTTGCAAATTGATGCAGTCATTTTTTTAGGTAATTAAATTTTTTTATTTATTTATTTTTTTTTTAACGGCACATATTCAAACAGGTCTTTCAATTAAACCCCCCCAAAAGCAGACAGTGAGGCCAATTATACAGAACACCAGCTACAGAATTGTTTCCCTAGTTATTCTATTCATTTGGTCTGTTGCTGCAGGGATGTTAAACATGAGAGTGAGAATTATTCCACATAGGATTTAAAAAAACACACACACACAAAAAAAACAAACAACAAAAAAAAACAAAGTAGCAAACCGGGGGAGAAATTGTATGTACTCAGTCCCATAACTCAATAAAAACGGCTCACTTGTAGAAAGCGCAGGGCCGGAGTTCAGCATACTCAAGGGCTAAGAATAAAGAAAATCATGATTTCATTAAATTATTTCGCTTTAATTGCTTGGCAACTAGGCAAAATTATAGAAACGGTCACAAATACACAGGTTTACATAAATAATTAAATAAATGAGAGAAGGCTGGTGTGGTTAAAAGTTGAGAGTAACATACTGTTTTATTTTTTCCCTCAGTGCACTTAGCTACGATAAACCTGAATTACACGAAAGGTCCCGCCGCATTAAAGAAAAATAACACAAGAATCATTTTAAGTGTCCTTAAAACACAAATGACCTCAACAGTACACTACTGCATGGCATCCCCCTCCACCACACCATAACTGCCATCATTAATCGGCTCCTTTCAAGGAGGATTTACTCCCCAATAATTTTAATTCATCCTCAAAGCTCTGCCTTTTTTTTGCCCGTCTGCCATAAAAGCCCATTTGTTCCTTTACTCCCCTCATTTCTCACGGCTAAAGAGTGCCAAAATTCGAACGCAAAATCTTTCTCCGGGGCCATAAATGTTCCTTGCACCGATTAATCTTAGAAAATTAACAGTGTGGATTAATATTTCCCTGTCTAAGCGTGGTCATTGAGTTATTAACTCGGTATTGGAGCTGAAGTCTCGATACCAGCTCAATGGGAGTCGCATAATCATAATTCTTACACTGCCCAGCATTCCATGTCTGCTTGCCTCCTTCCTGAATCTAATGATGAACGCTTCTGCAGAAAAATGAATCTGATTCAGGACTTTGCCTCTGGATGTAATACAATAATCTTTAGAGTAACGCTATTACCAATAATTACGATCTTCAGAAGAACGTATTACTTCTAATGAATCCGCGTTCACAATGCATTATACGTTTAATTAGCCAACTTCCTTCACAGATGTTCCACAACAGTAAACATACCTATAAAGTTAAAAAAAAAACTATAATGAGTCATTAATTAATGACAAAAAATAGTCATCACTGGCAAACCTGCTATTATAAAAGTACTAGTGTCTAACGTTAGGTTCCATAAAGCTTCATAATATGTATAATAACGATAATGTCATGCATGTGTTATAAAGCATTACAACACTACTGTACACAGTAGACACTATTGTTGTAATGCATTATATAACACACTACAGCATTATAATGCTTTATGAGACCTGACATTATGACAGTAGTCATGTGCTCGTGGTTAACATTTAAGTGTTTAGACAGTGGTAAATGTGCTAAATAATTATTAAAAAAACCCTCAATGCACCGGGATTGTTAGAGTAAAATGTACTGTTAAAGCAGATTTCTTGTATTGCTTCGTTCTGTTTTAGACATGATTCAAGAAGACCCTTTCCCTTTATTTGCAATAAGGCCTCTTCCTTCCTGTGTTTAACAATCACAGTACTTG
>JAOTRN010000030.1:9773245-9793597 GCA_028566695.1 Bagroides melapterus
ATCATAATGCCTTTATTAATGGCTGCCACATATTTCTCAGAAACTACCATCCATACCAAATTTATAACCAGCCAAACACATCATCTTAGGCATATACTGAACTCTCTCTTTTTCTTTTTTTTTTTTTTTTTTTCCCATGTGAGGAATAATAAAATAGGAGAACTACAACAATACAAAAGTGCCATCCAAAAAAAAAAAATAGGGTCCTCATTAAAGGTATTGCACTTAGCAGGATGGCGTCAGATCGAGATCGCTCCAGGATCTCATCATCTTTATTGCATTTTAACAGCCCAAAGCAAAGAGAAGCAGGAAAGGAAGAAAAAAAAAAGAAATAAATAATTATACACCCATTGGCTCAATTCAAGAAAACAGAGTCGGGACGTCGCCAGATTATAAAACAGGGAGGGATGGGGTTGGGAAATAGAGTTTCTGTAGATTTTTTGTGAACGTCTACTTTTATGTTCGATCGATTTGACTTCGGTCAGTCATAAAGAAAGCGCTGTCTCTGCCACTTGGCCTTGGAATTTGAGTAGATCCCAAAGAATGCTTCTAGCTCTCACAAACCTAACCTGAAGAACCTGGAGCCATACTGCAAGAGCTTGCTTTGTTTTCTTTCTTTCTTTCCTTTGTTCAAAACTCTAAAAATAGCATTTCATTATTACCATGTTGCAGTCAATGGCAAAGAATCAAAGCACTCTGGAGTTAAGATGTCTGCAGACCTAAAACGCTCCATTAGGAATCTTTCCATAGTGTATAACTAAAGGTTGAAAAAGTCACAAGACCTTAAGCTTCATAATCTATAAATATCCAAGAAGATATCTAAAACAGGGCTTCAGTGCTGATAAACAGCATTAACTGGACATTAAGCACTCAAAAGGGGGCACAAACTTTAAACATTTTTCCACCTATGATTCCTGTAACTATCATATATTTGCCCAGCTTTTTATCACTGATAAGGTAGCTCTGTAAAATAATTAAAAATAAATCTTTTTTGACCTAAATTGCTTTAATGGTATAAATGAGATTTCTAGTTCATGATGCAAACTTTTGCACTCGCTCAATACGTAAAAGAACTGAAACATTCTTTTTAGATTTATGTGGTCACAGTAAAGTCATCTTTTGGGAAATAATGATTAAACTCTTTCGTGAGTGAGTAAGTGAGTGCAAATGTTTACATTCCCCAGAACAAAATAAAGTAGCTCTTTAATATGGGGTTAAGATGATGTCTGGAGACCTAAAACGCTCCATTAGGAATCTTTCAACAGGTTGAAAAGTCACACGGCCTTAAGGTTCATAATATCTAATTATCCAAACAGATAACACTAGCACACAGTAAATATCGACATGAAGTTATTTCAAAAGTGTGAACTGCTCGGAGTTCGTTCGATTTGTTAAATGGCGGGTGATGGACCAATTGTTAACGCTATAAATTAAAGCTAATGATTACCCAGACGTCATACAGGTTGCAAAAGTCTGAGCCAAGAATATTAATAAGCTATTCAGTGCCTTGCATAAGTATTCACCCCCTTGCACTTTTCCACATTTATAGACTAGGCTAAAATAGACTTAACTGTTCCTGCAAGAACTCTTCTTTCTTGGAGAACTTGGCAAAGCAAAACAAAAAAAAAATCTGTGGCCAAGATCTGGAAAAGTATCAATCAAGATTTGGTTACACAAGACCCACAGATGACTGAAAATCCATTATTTATACATGGATATATGCAGGATATATGATAACTGCCTCATTCTCTTAAATTCAGCTGCTGTTATTATTCAGAGAGACAAAACCTACTTGACACAATTTTGATTCCATGTGGAAAAGTCTAAGGAGGTGAATACTTTTGCATGCCCCTGTATCTATTTTTTTATAACTTCTTGTAAATGAAACGCTGAAGATGGCTACGAAGTAGGGATGCAAACTTTTGGAAAGTCTTTCAAGTGTTCATTAAACTATTAAATTATACTCTCCTGGGTTGGGGGGTGCAAACTTTTGCACTCACTCAAACCATAAAAAAAGTAATCATTGTTTTCAAAAGATCGCTTCATGATTATTTGATTATCCAGAGTTTGTTGAAAATTTAGTGCTGCTTGACAAAACGCCAACATAATTAGTAGAGCGGGTGTTTGTTCCAATATTTATTTCGATTAGCTTAATGTGATCCATTAGCCGAAATATTTATTGTATATATTTAAAAAAAAAAATGGATGCTTTGCCCCTCACTTTGTCTCTATTCTTTCAGAGTGTTTGACCTTGTGCTTCATCACATTGGAGTTCTATATTCAGCATTTCGAGATAATAGCCTAATAGCACTTTGTAATGCTCAAGGCATTTTGCCTTGTTTTATGGCTAAACTGCAGCAATGCCTCGTAGGTCAGAAGATTCTGAACCCTAAGCCTTTTTGCTTAAAAAATCCATTTTACAAAATTAAAAAAGTTTTGTAGCACTTTCTTTAAAGTCTGTGTCCATAACTTTAATTGGTTATAAGTTGCTAATGAGTCCTGTTTTAAACTGGAATAAAGCACTACAGTTCTTTGAATCAGTTCTCGAACACATTATTATTACATTATTATAATATTATTCTAACTAGTCATTATAAAACAACTGGAATATTCATGTTTCAATTCTTCTTCAACCAAAACCTTTAGTAGGTGCTACATACCAAAAACAAATAAACACAATTTGTCTTTATTTTGACAGTAAACTTCTGTTATTACAAAATATAACAAAACAACAAAAACTTACATTTAAAAAAAAAAGAAATTTAACATGTCACTTTATTGAAATGACATGTTAAGTAAATAATAAAACACTTTTCCTTCAGTCATATCCTGAAGTGTTTATTACTAATTTTCCACAATTATATTTTTTAAAATGATTTTTTTTTCCTGTTTATAGCTTCATATTTAAAGTTGTGTTAATTTCTTAGGTTGTGGTGAACGCAGTTCCTTAAGTTAACATGACTAAAAAATAAAATTAAATTATGGAGAAAAAAAAGTTAAATTATCCGATTTAAAATCTGATCTAAAATATAAAATATATATGAAAATGAAATTGTATTTAGTTTTTTTCCTTTTAAAAATCAATGTATTTTTATGTATAAAAAAGATTAAAATTCACAATATATAACTGTTACTATGGGAACGCTATAAACAGCTGGAATGAGGTTTGGGGCTGCTGTTACAGAAAATCAATATCAATCAATCATCAATATTTGATAGAAAATTAAACAACTCTGTGGTGTAAATGTATGGTGTCCTTTAGAGGTTTTATAATGAACAGAGACACTTGCGCTATAAGTTTCGAGTGCATAGACACGTGTTATATATTTTAAGGTCGGTTGTGACACAAAGACAGGTTGTTGTTTTTTTTTGGCTTGTGTAAAGTTTTAGCAAAGTGACTTGGCTCAATGAAGTGGACAGGATTTTGAGAAAAGTGAAACGAAGCAAGACAAATTGTCTCTATTTATATGTCAAAGATTGAAGGAACGAGCCTGAAGATATAAAACACTCGCTGATGGAGTGGGGGTGGGTGGTGGGCGATGTCTTACCCAGAAACGCCTTTCAACTTGCTGACTTCCACTGTAGCGATGGAGTGCTTGGCCCCAGACTGCACCTCCCAGTCCACCTTCCACTGGCTGCTCTTCGACTTGGTGCTGAGGAGATTTACGCCCTTCTTTGCTTTCACCCTGAAGTGGTGAAAGACAAACAGAGAGAGTGATAAAGAGAAAGCAGAGACAGTGGGATATCTTATAAACTATAGAATAAAGTCACCCAAATCCTGTTTTCAAGAGTTCTATATTCAATAATTAATTGCTCGATCTAGTGGCTTCAGAAACCACTACATAAAAGTGAAATTTTTGAAAAAAAGTGATATTTAAAAAAAATCTATCCATATTAAAAATTTAAAAACTTTTTTTTTTTAATTTTAATTGTTTATTTGTTTATTATTATTTTTTTGAAAAGTCCCTTTACCACAGTGCTGCTCTCAAATTCTCCTATCTGATTGGTCAGAAGATGTTGATTCATATTCTGAGCCAGTAGCTCGGACAACAATCGTGTGAATCACATTCATATTCATACTCTCGTTCGAATATGTTATTGTTTCTATAGTAACAATGCAATTTATTTGCTTTACTTGCTGCAAGTGCGACGTAAGCTTCTTCTAAACTTGTATAAATAATCAGAAGTAGATTTGAATAGTAGATTTGGTTGCTTTATTATTATAATTCAAAATGTGCTGAAAATCTATTGTTTTCTGTCTTGATGTGCAAGGAAAAAAAATTTGTTTGAAAAATTAAAAAAATATAATATTTTCTAAAGAGTATTTCTTTGGTATTAGTTTGTGGCTTTACAGTTATAATGATTTAGAGTTATTATAGTTTATTTTATTTATTTATTTATTTATTTTTACCTAAATTTGAGATTGGTCGATTTTATCCTTTTGGGTTTGTGAGACCATTTTTATGAGAAAGAATCAAAACACTGTACTGATTCTCTTTGGTAATAATCCTTAGTCAGAGAAAAACAGCTTTGGTACAAAATAATTAATTTTTCTTGTCTTTTCTAGTTCCTTTACACAGATACCTACCTTGTAAAATTAGATTTAATATAAAAGCAGACCCTAAATTATACCATATTACATAATAGAATAATAGATGCAGACCCTTTTTTTCCTCTCGCACTGCCCAGCACATGATATTAACAGAATCTTTCTCAGGAATTAAACATCATAACCGCTTTTCCCCCACCTCTGTAATTCATTTTCCAGCGCAAATGAAAGGGGTGCAAATTTTAGTCCCTAATTTGTGGTGCACTAGTTGAGCCAACAATGGGAGCTGATTAATAAGCAAATGGAGAGTCTTTATAACATAAAGCAGTAATGTGCAAACACACACACACAGAATAAAACCTAGCACTGCTGTCTTTCTTGCTATGAAAAAAACAAACAAACCCTGTGGGAAAAAAAAGAAGGGTGGGATTGTGGGCTGCAAAGTGCTTCAGTGAAGATGCCACAATTATTTATTCATGTCACAGAGTCTTTCTGCCAAGGCAGGCCTTTATTAGGCACTGCAGTGGAGAGACTGACTACTAAACAGGAAAAGCTCTTCTGAAACTCCCCCGAAACCTTAAGAGCCTAATTAAAAGGGCTGCACACGTCGGAAGCTGGCATGACACACAACGTTTTCGCTATACAAACACAACGTACGCCATGTCCTTTCACGACCCGATCGGAACCGCCGCAGAATCCTTTATTCACTGATCGTCTCCACATCCGAAAAAAGAAAACGAGGTCATGAGGGTGGAGTGGTGAGATTTCCTTCCCAAACCCCACCCCTTAGCTTTTATACTCAATAACTCTGCTTTCATGTCCAACAGGGAAGTTCATCTGTACGAGCAGGGAAATCATAATTACCAAATCGGGTGGGTTTTTAAATAACAAGTCGAAGAAAGGAAGTGGAGGCGAACATTCTCTTAACAAAAGTCTACTTGTAGAAAATGTTATTTTTTAAAGTAAATTCATTGTAATTGCTAGCTTAGAATGCATTTGAAATACAACGTCTGGATTTGCTCAATAACAACACACCTCCAACGTGGAAACTCGTTTTCCTACTCGTAATTATGCTTATGAGTCAATTTGGAGGCTTTGTTGTGGGTTCAACTTTGTATCGAATAACGTACAATTTTTTTTAAACAAGACTCCTCAAATAGCAGTTCGCCTTAAGGATAGAGACACATGAAATAATTTCAAAAAAGCAAACAAGTGGAAGATACTGTCAGATATCCAATCACCACATGAGGTTTTAAGCAGATTTGTTTACGCAGTTTTTACGCAGAAAATTATGTAGCTAGAGGTAGCTAACAGATAATGGAAGGCTTGACTTTGGTGCGAATAAATAAACATGGCTTTTTTAAAAATGTTTTCTGAACTCAAAATAAATAAAGGATTCTAATAAGAAACGGAATGTTGTATATTACAAGACAAATATAAAATTTTCAGATGAATTCAGTGTAATCATATTTTTAAAAAACATTTTCTGAAATGATGAAACAAGTTGTTGTTTACAAAATTTTATTGCACTTACATGTCTAATAATTAATTGCACCCTGGCTTTAAAATAAATGAAATTACGGTTTCAAACTTCGAGTCCAATAACTTTTCAAAAACATATTTTCATTTCAATTTAAATACAAGTGGATTTCTTTTATCTATTTTGTAAAATTCCTCAAATTAAAAAATAAGATCCTACAAGAAAAACTGAAATTCCACCAGGATTTCCCCAACTGTGATGAAAATATCAGTAAACAAACAAAAAAAAAGCATGCACGGTATGTGGGTGTGAAACACAGTTCTCGGTCCTCATAAACAGGCCGGCTTCTTGCGACAGACTGCAGTTCAGACGGTTAAAGAAAAAAAGGTGAAAGTGGTTCTCGACTGCATGTGGAATGCTGAATAAAACGTGCTCCTTTTTTTTTTTTTTTTTGGCCTACAGATCACTGACGGCAATCTGAGCAATCAGCTCAGGCCCTCTGATAGCAATCTGGCTTATTCCAGCATGAATAAACAGCTCTGAGATCTCGCAGCAGTGCCAAGCTGCAGCACAGAAAAAAGAAAGGAAGGGAGAGAAAGCATGTTTGGGAGAGATTAGATAGCAACGAGCTATCAGGTCTAGAAATCTACAGCCACCAGTGCTTTTTATCAGATGGTAATAACTCTAAAATCTTAAGAAAGAAAAATCAGAGAGAACTGTTTTTTTTTTTTCAATCAATAAAATTAAAAAAAAAAACAAACAACAACCTGCAGTTGCAGATACAGCAAGTCAGTGATCCTAGCAAAGAAAACCTTTGCTAATTATTCCTAGTGAGAATAGAGAGCCAAGAGAGTCATCACATCTGAGAAAAACAGCTACTAATCTCCAGCTTTAATGACTAAAACATTCGCATAACAAATAGTCATTTCCGATAACTCCATGTCTTCCATCACAAGCAAACATGACTTTAACTTTGCACCACTGCATCACTGATTATTTTCCCAAATCAGAACATTATGTTTTATTCCTTACATGTATTCATATACTGCCTTTATGAACGTGTTATAATCTGATCTATATTTTTTACCCTGATTCCTGCTTTCAAATTCCAGCTTTCCTCCAAAGGCTCATTAATACAAACGACTAATTTGCAATGTATAAAATCTTCATCTGAATTGATACACACCACATCATGAATGTACTCATAGGTTTTCACTGTTTTATAGAAAGCCATGTATATATAGAATCGAATCCCTCCCAGTCTTTAAGGACCTATTACGGAAAGTTCGAGCAAACTCTCGGCCCATTCAGCGAGAAGGCAATCTTTATGCAGGATTAACCCCAAATGGGCTTTTAGTGGTTCACCTCCGTTCCGTTTGAACCACTTTCCCCCAGCTGCACCTCGCTGATAATGAAAACACACGCTCCGCTCGCTCGGCTTTGAGGAGCTGACCAGCCGGCCGTTTTAGCCAGTGCTGCAGGATGCTCTTATCTCACCAGCTCCAGCCCAGTACCAATGAGAACAGAGAGTGGCACGCGAGCATGTCCACCCCGCACTCAGCAGTTAGGAAGATCAAAGGCATGCAGCACTGAGCCTTATTAACTATCCATGCATGATCTTTAAAAAATAAATAAATAAATAAAAATGGAGGGTCAAGTTTTAAACAGCTTAAAGAATATGAAGAGGACAGTTTTTATTTTTTTTTTTCTTTTAATTAAACCACAGCTCTCTTGAGATCGATTCATTCTCCAGAATAGCAGATCTGACAGGTTTATATAATGCACTCATCTGAATACGGTTCTGTGATGCAGGGATTTGTATATGCTTTATTCTCGACAGAAAAGGTGTGCAGTATGCTGTGAGACCTTTATCATTTCTTTGCAAGGAGTCTCCAGTGTCAGCTCAGAGATAATGCTGTAACTTCAGGACATCGCGTGGCAACACAAGCCTTTTTTTGACGCTTTTGGGATGCACCAAATGACCACATTTTTATTATTGTCCTATATATACTATTACAGTTCTTTGGTCAGTACAGAATAAGTGGATACTGAATTACCCATAATGCACTGTACCATTTGAAGACAATCCATACAGAGAATAAAGAGTTTATCCATACTCATGTGGTAGAATACCCACAATCCACTGAGCTTCGAATGTCTTAATGTTTTAATAAGTAGGACGGCATCTGGAACATTCCTGCATCATGACATGTCAAGCGCTATATAAAAACAAACCAAGTGTGGCTGGGTCTGCCAAAAAAAAACCTACTTCTATACTCCTCATCTTGAAATCGCTGCCTCAGCACTTGCCAGTGTTTGGTCATGTTGCACCTGATGGACCAGGGGGAAGTTGGGCATGGCAATTAAAATCGTACTCTCTCTCGCATTCCGATCCAGGATCGACGGCGCTAATGAAACCCTGAGCTGTCCTGATAGCAGCAGCCTTACACCACTGATTTCGAGTCAGCATCCTAGAACAGGCTGGAGGGGGAAAAAGTCAGCGTTGATGGATAACTCCGGCCTTTACTGGCCGTGCTGCCGACGGTCCGTTACTGGAAAAATATGGCTCCGAAAACCAGTTAGAAAAAAAAGAAAGGGAAGAAAAACCTGTAAATAAGCAAGAAGAGAAATGTCAGCATTATTGTATCTCTGGGGCATAAGGCACTCTTGCTCTGGATCTATACATTACATCAAAAACAGCCTCGCTTCGGTGTCTAAATCAGGGCAGCTGGTGAGGTTCATCTGTAAACCCAGCATCCTCCATTAGTATCTTTCCAGCAGTGGGGTAATTTTCAGGGAACTTTAGCTCTGTGGTACATATAGTTGTGTACTCCTGCATTATTTCGGCCTACGTGAGTGCTAATGGGAGCACGGCATGGAACATTTAGCAGAAACAATTATCTGCGTTAGCGAGAACAAGGCCTACAAGCTTGTTGTTTGTCAGACATCTTTGTGGGGTTTTTGTAGTTAAAGACAAACTTTTCAATTCCTCGTGTTAATGGAATAACTTAGAAACACATCAGCGTGCAATTAAAAGGTACAAGATTATCGCGTGTTACGAGAGGCTACGTTGTTTGTTGTTTTTGAATTGACAGTTGCCTCATGGAGAAGCAGGCTAAATAGGCAAGCAGCTGTCAGTGATTTTTCCTTCTCACATTCAACATCCAAAGAAAAAAAAAATTTAAAAGAGCACCAACTTACTAAACAAAATACTTCATAATCCTGCTTCACATCAGCTACACTACATGAATAATAGCTTTTATATGCGGTGATGCGATGAAAGAAAATATCACAGCTCATAGCCAAAATGCTTAGCTGGTGATTTAGTAGATATTTATTTATTTTTCTTTTGCAAGGGCGCAATGTGCTATGACGTGCTACCTCAGACACTTCGTTGGAAAAGAATAACGACTATAGCTGAGTCATACGCTAAGCTAGCTACCACAAAACAGCAGTCTTTCGAACAAAAGTCTAAACTTTACAAAGTAAACCCAAACATGTAGCCAGAACAGTAAATATCCATCTTTATTATCACGTGGCAACACGTTATTTGATTAAAAGAGTCACACTGTCATGCCTGAGTGTTATTTCTGGGCTCACAGTACAGGATTTTGCTGTAGTTATTGCTCGATTGAAATGTAAAAGGAAGGAGAAAGAAAGAGACAGACACAGCCATGAGTCAAAGACGGAGAAAATGAGATTGAGACAAACAGAGGACGGACAAAAAAAGGAATGAGGCACACAGAGAGGGGGGGGGGGGATTGAGAGACAGAGAAAGAAGACATGTCAGGGGAAAAAATGCTCACCACTTCAGTAATCTTTAATGCAAAACAAAGAAATACTGACCCGACAGAGAGGATGTGCACAGAGATGGTGATTCATCAGTTGGACACAAGACAAAAGAAAACAAATCATCCCAGGCGGGCAGAAAGGAATCATATCATCCCAGTAACGCAAACAGGAGAAAGCAGATTGCAGGCCTTCGGGCCATGGAAGCAGAGCTGTGACAATAGCAGTGGAGTTTTTTTTTTCTCTCTTTCCCAGGATGAAATGTGGACAGATTTCAATGTGTTTTGTATCTGAATTGATGAAACGTTGCAAAAACAAGGTGAGACTTAATGGTCAGGTTTGGCATATTGTCAGAAATGCACGTGCTTGACTGTTGACCCGTTTCCTGTACAAAGACTTAAAGGGAATGAAAAGATGCATGTCCACTATTTTCTAGGCAGAGGTATTTTCAGCTAGTTTTTAAGCGATTTTGCACGATTTTTGTTTTTGTGTGGGAATTGTGTGGAAAGCTGCCAGCAAACATCAAACTTCCAGCTTTCAAGCTTCAAATCAAAGTGCAAAGCTCTCTCAGGACATTTTTTTGTTTCGCCCAGTGGGATGCCAATCCTAACACACACACACACACAAATTGAAGTCTGAAGCTTTCCAGAAAGAAGAAGAAACCGATTAGTGCATCTCCTATTCATATCTTTCTAACTTCAGTTGCAGATTAAAAATCCCATCAGTGATGATCCACTCCACCACATACACCACCATCTCGGTGTCTCTGCCGATGGACAGATGGACATGCTTAGTGGTGACTACCAGTGGAATGGACCAATCAGAATGGAGATTAACGCTTACCAAAAATGTACATGATGATAAATGATAAAGCAAAGCAGCGAAGCCAAGGGAGCAAAATCAAGTCAATGGAATGAGAGGACGGTCATCATGTTTCTCCTAAAGCACAGAGCAATGTAGGGAAGGAGAGTGGTGAGGGGATAAGGGAATGAGGTGAAAGACATACACGACTATAGCAAGCAACAAGAAGCCTTGATGTGTGCAAATGCATGATCTCCCATGAGGTATAGCCTTCTCAGGACAGCAAAACCCTGGTCACCAATTTATTCCATTATACAAGCAGAACTCAGGTTCCTCTTTTTCCCCTCCACACGTCGATACTACCGAGTCCTAAGGGTCATTTGGATAGTGAACGGTTCTTAGCTTGCAATTTGTACCGTCAGGGGGTCTCGAAAGGTTCTAAATTTCCACTACATTGTACCGTCATCCAGAGGAGGAGTCTATTTTCAGGTCATTTGGGAAGTGGAAACTTAGTGGTTAAGATGTTGGACTACTGATTGGAAGGAAGGCTGTGAAATCAAATCCCTGGATCGCTAAGATGCCACTACTGGGCCCTTGAGCAAGGCCCTGAATGCTTGAAGGTACAGGCACGTTTAATACTTTTAACCCTCAGGGTCAGACTGAGACACATTACACGCTGGCCTCAAGCCAGAAAAACATCAAATGAATTCTTGATCCTGAAACTGTAAAGTCTCCCACCATAACAAAGGTTGTTTCGATTTTTCTGAACTCACCTCACCAAATGCTTGTTATGACAAGGTTTTGTTTATATAAACAGTGCTACAAAAGACCACACTGCTAGTGTGACATTATTTATTTACACTTCTTAATTTAAACTTCTTTAAAAAAAAAAAAAAAAGATAAGATGAGACAAGATCTCTATTGTTTGTTATACCCAGACGGTAACGACACGGCTCTGGCGATTGTTCTGGTTCATGTTAACGCACTTGATATAATAAAATGTCGTTTCAATAGTAACAGCTCCTATTGATAAACATGTTTTCATTTAAAAATAAAATAAATACCTAATCTTTGATATGTTGACGTTTTGTTTTTGATGCTTATTTTTACATTTATGGGAGGAGTCTTCAGTGTTGGGAAAGACATTTTAGAAAGCTGTTTTTTTTTTTGTTTGTTTGTATTATTTTTTTTTTTTTTTTTTTTTTTAAATTTAGGACGTTGTCTCAAAGACATCTAAACACAAACGTTTCCTACTAATGCACACCGTTACTCATGCACAGGCGACCTGCTTTTAGACCTCTATAAAGACCCGATATCATATTCTGATTGGACGTATGGAATAGATCTAGCTTTGAATAAGCGTATTTAAGCGCTCGGCATGCTGGGATTGATTTGACAGTAGCACAGAAGTCGCAGGAGGGTGCTGGAGTCTGGCATTAAATACCAGGAAGCCTGCCATTGTTATGTGAGACACTTTTCATTAATTCTGGCACATGTCCCTTTCTCTCCTTTTTTATCCCTCTTTCCATGGCAGTGTCGCAGTCTTTCTCTCGGCTTCCTCTCGCCCACAGAACAGCGAGAATGACACGTATATTCATTTGAAGCAAAGATAAATGTCATGTCAGGCGCTTTTGAAGATCAACCAAATATGAGATTCTATCCAGTACCGAATGAATGTCAAAAAACATTAAAAGAGAACCTGGAGCGGAAAAAGGAGAACGAGAACGAGTAGAAGCGATTGAGGGAGACAGATAGTGTGCATAGAGAGATGGAATGGAACTAGGACTATAGTCACTCGCATATTTCTCGTGTCTTCCCAGAACTCCCCCCCCCAAAAAAAAAGTAGGTGTGTTTCATTTGGCGCCAAGGCTGTTCACATTAACGCTCAGACCAGAAAATGAAACACAACCTCCTCCCCTTGTCTTTTTTTTCAGGCACCTACCTCTTAAATAAATCACTTTCAATATCCACCCATCCAGCTGCTCGCTGAAACATTTACTAGGCTTTGTCAATGGTTTTTACCCAGCTAAACAGGGACACTAATAAGCGTGTGTGTGTGTGTGTGTGTGTCTACAGTGACTGTACTATCTGACAAAAATTCACTTCAAAAGTAATTTTGTTTGCTGAAGTTAAGGTTAGAGTTCCATTTAGGTTAGCATTAATGAGCTCATTTAATTAGCTCACTGTGACACTAGCGGCACTTGTTTTTACAGGTTCAGAACATTTAAAAACAAGGAAGGTGTGGGTGGGATCATTGGTGAACTTTGATTTGTCACTGAGCATAAGAGCGATAAGTGATTGATGAAAAACAGTGATCGGTGATTAGTCACTTTGGAGCATAGTGATCAGGGATTGTTCATTTGAAAACCAATGGTGATCAGGGATTAGTCATTGGGACAGCAGTGATCAAGGATTGTTCGTTTGGGGAAACAACAGAGATCAGTGATTAGACATTGGGAAACAATGGCACAGAGATACAATTGTGATTACTGATTGGTCACTGGAGATGACATTGTGAAAACCGCTTTCATTAGCGATTAGTCATAGGGAACGATGGGGATCAGTGATTGTTCGTTTAGAAAACAACAATGCTTAGTGATTATTCAGCAGGAATAGCAGTGGTCGGTGATCATTCATGGGGAAACAACAGTGATCAGGGATTAGTCAATGGGAAGCAACTGTGATTACTGATTAGACGTTTGGAACAACAGTGATCAGTGACTGCTCAGAGGGAAACAATGGTGAAAAAAAGTGACCCATTATAAGTTATTGAACATCCACTTGCACAGGCCTAACTCGGATTAGACGCTGGTGACGAGTTGACCTAACATCACCAGTCTCTCCACTTGTGTATAACTCACAAGATCGATCTGAGCAAGAGAGCTGTACTGAGTAGTGAATCTTACTAATTTGGTAAAACTATAAGCACCAGTTCCTTTAGTTCTGAACTTTTTCATTTCATTTTCATATCTCCATACATCTCTACCTCGAAATCAGGTGGAAACTCTCAGACGGAATCGAATTCAAGGTATTAATCAGTATCGTCAAAAAGACTTAAACCAGGACTCACAATAATAAAATTATAAAGGTATTATCAAGAGATTGTTTGAATCCCGACGATGACACAGCAATGAGCAATGATGCTTTGGAATCTGGGAATCCAAGAGCACAAAACACTAACCAGATATAAGTGTATATGAGCTTATGTGTGAGGAAGAGGGTAGTTAGCTGGTAGGTG
Source organism: Bagroides melapterus (assembly GCA_028566695.1). Lineage (NCBI taxonomy): Eukaryota > Metazoa > Chordata > Actinopteri > Siluriformes > Bagridae > Bagroides > Bagroides melapterus. The sequence goes on from JAOTRN010000030.1 coordinate 9,787,103, forward strand.
AGAGCCAGCTAGTGAGTAAAAATGACAGAATGTGTAGCATAAGCATCTTAGGGTATAATTCAAACAAAAAAAATCTCAGCCAAGAATGCAGTTGTCAGAGCTCATCTTTGTAGAACAGTCTCTGGTTTACAGAAGACTGTAAGCTGAGCAGACTTCATAACATCCCAGTGTTGCCAGGTCAGGGTTTTTTTCCCCCGCAGTACTTTTTTGAACTGCAGCATATTTTTTAATACCATCTCCTGAAGATGTACTGCATGATGTTCCTTTTAAATTCTACACTACATATTGTCAGTGCACTCATGCTGTTAAGACTTTAAAACACAGTCTATTGAGTTTGCGGGGGAAGAAAGGATACATTTTGAATATTGGAATGCTTTTTAAAAGCAGACATGGTGGCCGTATCGAGGCAAACAAGTAAACAGCGGTGAGTGAAAAACATTGGCGGCGATTTATCAAAGAAAAATTATAAGAGGGGACTTACGATGCAGGTTCCAAAGGGGAGATTCGGGAAGCAAACTGCTGCTATTTGCAATGATGCCAGAAATGGGGCGATGTTCTGAACAATCGCAGACACAGGGGCGTGAAAAATTTCTGTTTTGAATCTTGGGCTTTGAAGAACACCACCAGCTTATCTATTCAAGGCTGCTTTAGCTCTGCTTCTGCTTTAATGTGTGGTGTTCTGCCCTGGTTGATTGCTAGAACATCACCTCTAACATGTGATTAACTCCTGATTAAATTACCAGTCAGTTCCTCATTACTTTTCATGAGTGAAAGGACCTAATGTTAATCTGCGTCAGGATTTATTCGATTATTATTACGTGCTTTACATCTAATGAAAGGAAACAGCGAAACCATTCTGTCTTTCCCAGCACAACACGTCTCTGATAACGGAGTCTATGATGTGAATGACACGAATGAGTCGGTTTCCAGAAAGTTCTTCATGGAAACCCTAATCTTTACATCTTCACTCCTATACGATTCGTTCTTAATAATAAAGTATCAGCTGAGACGAATCGATTTTGTTTTGATTTCGTCTCTGTGTGCATGAAATTCCGATCCTGTTTGCTTCATAAAAATAACTAAATAATTAAATAAAACAAATGTCACGCCACGTGTCTTGTTGTAAGGCTTTATCGTTTATTGTTTTTCTCTTCACGATTACGTAGGTTTTTCTCTGTTCACGTCATGCCACTTTTATTATAAAACGAACACACGACAAGAGTACTAGTAATAAACAGTTTAAATATTAATGACTAACACCAGTGCGATTTGGATATCATTTGAATACATGATCGTTTCCATAGGAACAGCTAGTTCTGAAAGGAGCTGTCTCTACTGTCAATGTCAAAAAAGTACATAAGAGTAATCATGTTTGAAGAATAAAATATGACATATTGTACTGGTTTTTCATCACTGAGAGAGAGAGAGAGAGAGAGAGAGAGAGGCTGATGACCTCTGCTGCTGCTCTATAGTGAAGGGTGTAATAAAGAAAAATGTCCAGCAGGAGGCCTGTTACTCCAGACACTGTACTCACGTGTCTGTAGTAACCTTCAGTAAATACAATGGTGTTTGTGAACTTTTAGAACATCGACATTTACTTAACCAGATTTGTGCCGAGAGAATGTTTTGGGATTTGGCTGGATTGTAAAAGCATAATCTCTTTGAAATCTGCTTTAAGTCATTGGCAAACCGAAAAAACATTTAAAAAATAAACAATATACGTAAAAAAATTGGTCCACGTATATAATGAAGAATCAAATCAAATTAACATGCCAGTGGCTTTTCTTTCATAAAAAATGTTCTTATGGTCAAAATGAAAGACAGAACTTTCTGGAATTTTTCTCCTGTATGAAAATTAAAAAGAAGTAAAAAAAAAAAAAAAGGTAGCGCAAAATGAAGCAAACAAACACAGATTAGATTAGATTCAACATAATAGCAAAACTAAGCAAACAATGATACAAACAAAAAAAAACCATGTCAAAACAAAGCTAGAACAAAGCAAATCAAAGTAAAAAACAAAGCATAACAGAAAATAAAACAAGAGCAAAACAAACAAACAAACAAAAAACCCCAAACAAAACACAATTAAATGCCACACATGCTGCTGCCTTATAATGTGTTACACAAATCTTACACAAATCAAATTTTATTCTATTTTATTCTTTACCTGACCTTGTGCTTGGAATTCCTGGAACTCCACCGTACTATAAAGCTCTAACTTTAATCCTGATATTTGACAAACAGGGAAACAGAACTGATTGAAGTGGTTTTCCTTCTGCTATTTAGAAATGAGAAAAAAAGCCATAAAATATAAACAATTAGGAAAGTGGCTGGTTAAACGTAGTAAGATCAACCCCAAGCAGAGAGGATTCAGTTTCTTTAGCCGTAGCTTGTCTAAATGATCAAAGTTTTTTTTTAGTTACTTAAACCAAGACTCGTGAGCGTCTTTTTATTTTTAATTTTATTATTATTATTGTTTTTATTAATTAATGATTTATTATTATTCGTTAATTACATTTTATAATGACTAAGAATAATTTTTTAACCTTTTTTTATTATTTATTAAATAATTTAAAAATATTTAGAATTTCTTTGTCTGTCGGTGACTTTTTTTAGGTTTATTTATTTCAGTTGAATACATAATTTTTTTTTCCTTTTCATGACTTGACTGTAAGCAAAGCAATACAAATACTTAAAGTAAGAAAAGAACAAAAGTAATGACACCCTATAAAATGGGGAAGAAGAGACCGCTTGTGCTGATTAGTTGAAGTTTTTGCCATTTTCAGCTCTCTTGCCTTTTATGGATCATTGTGAGTGTGGCTAAATGCATACGAGCTGTGCTGTGAATATAAACTTGCTCGCTAATGTACGGCTGATTGGCATGTCTCAATATGCGAGATATCTGTCAAGGGTTTACACACAACTGTACTACAATAATGATAAACGAGAGCCAGTAATGAAGAACAACTCGATTAATGCACTCTGACCAACACCGGGTGATCAGAATTGCCCTTACTCTCCGAACCCCCGACATTTGACCTCTGCTTTAATGGTGGCTTGGCTCGCTGTTCCGCTTTGCTTCACTCTGTTGTATCACATTGGTGCGATTGTGTCAAAAGCAGAGACGAGAGGGGATAAAAAAAGACATGAGCTAGGGAGAATAAAAAGAAAAGGAGATGATGAAGGAAAAAAGGAATAGAGCTGTGAACCAGAAGAAAAGAGGCAGCAGAGAGAGAGAGAGAGAGAGAGAGAGAGAGAAAGAGAGAGAGAGAGAAAAGCATAGAGATGAGGACTGATGAAGCTGCATCCACTTTTCTCACGTTCTAGAGACTGGCCACATTTCCACAAAACATTGTTTTCCTTATTCTCTCTCTCTCTCTCTCTGAAGGCACGAGCTGCAGTGGTGTTTGTGTGTATGCATGCGTGGCTAAGAGGTTACTGCCGGAGCTACTGAACACACACACACACACACACACACACACACAGCCAGACTGAGTACTCTCGAGCAGAACAGCGGCGTGAAAACTGGCACGCTACACGCTACACACTCACGCTCAGACTTCTTCAGCACAATTTCCAGTCACTTGACTTGAATTTGGAATTTGCACATGGGAAATTTGAATGATGTGGTGTAAATATTGAGAAAATGTATATTTTTTCTGCTTAGCTGATTTGGAAAAGTGCCATATTGATAAAGAGATTATAAAGTGCATTGAAAATCTATTTCGTACCGCAACTCTGGGGAATTCTGGCATCTTGATTCATTTGGGGTCGATTTGTTTTCTGTAACAGAGCCACGTAGACAAGGTTGAGATTAACGAACACTGAGTCACATTTTGGGTTTCTGCAGTAAGGTACATTCGCACATATATCCTCCAATCGCTGTATTTATCAAGTTGCCATACTGGTTGCCGTAGTAACGATGTTTCTCAGAATGTGGCGTGACTAGCATAAGTTCCCCCTAAAATGGAGATTTGGCGTTTGTCTATAAAATTCACCAGAGCTGATGGAGTTCGATCACGTGCTCTACCGCCTTGAATCGCATCGGTAGTCACTCCATATTTACGTAGAGTGACATTTGTCACGTTGTTGGACACGCCCACATCTAGTTGCCAAAGTTGCTCTTATTGAGAACAAATGATCTGTGAAGCTCTGAGGCATGGTAGGTGTGAACGTAGCGTTACCCAGTGTATTTTGTCTTCTCATGTCCACATGGTCAAAATATCAAAAAAAAAAAAAAAAAAAAATTCAAAAAGAAAAAAGGAACTTTCTATCAAAGTAATGCAAAACAAAGCATATAGCAGACAAAACAAACACAAAACAAACTACACAAAAATAGGTAAAAAAACAAACAAACAAACAAACAAAAACACTATCAAAAGCCACACCTACCGCTCTTTGGACCAGTGTGGGTTAAATAAATCTGATTTTTTTCTGACCTTTACATGACCTTGTTCCTGGAATTCCTAGAACTCCACTGTACTATAAAGCTCTAACTTTAATCCCTGATATGCCCACATCTGGTCAGCAACGGTTGCTCTGATTGAAAACGAATGATCTGTGAGATTACTTCGGCGGTCATTTTCCGTCACTAGGAATTTACCAGGCAAATTTTTTGTCTCACTAACACAGTTACTTCACAGAAGGTGTGCCTATGTTTCATTCCTTAGATGATCTACTGAACTGTTCTCGTCTCTTCTTATCATTTCACATTCCATTCATGTTTCCTTTTATTAAACCCCCCCAGGGAAAAAAACACCTATTGATCTCCCTTCTCGAAAACCTATAATTTGTCTTTTATAAATTGCCCTGCACTGTGCAATCAAACCCTACAATTCTCAGCCAAACATGTTACTGCTTTCAAGCTAATGGAGGGCAAAGAGCTAACAAAGGTCCAGCTGGGATGCTCCAGTGGTCACATACTTGATATTCTATTTTTCTTTTTGTTTTTTGTTTTTTACTTGGCTGGATCCAGCCGAACAAATCCGACAAAAAGTGTTCAGTTGAAGTGCAGTCACTTGGCTGCTCAAACATTTCCACTTTCAATTATAACAAACAAATATAAAACGACTCATTTTGTATGGGACCAAATGTGTCAACACCTGACAAATTATTGCATGTGCTCCATAAATAATTAAAAAACATGGAGGGGAAAAACTTACGTCTGGGGGGAAAAAAGTGTTTTTAAAGCGTGTACACATAAATTTGGAAAACTGAGCCTTGCTCAAAAAAAGCGTTTTTTTTTTAAAACTGATTGTTAAAAGCACTAAACAAATAAATTAAACTGAGTTGAATTAAATCGTTTCATTATTTAATGATTTCCTCATTCCATAGTTGTACTAAATTGAGACATTTTGGAATGAGTGATGCTTTGCAAGCAGAAACCGTTCCGTTAAACAAAAAAAATGATTATTTCTTGTAAATAAATCACGACACAATTTTTAAACGGTCAAGAACGAAGCTGGAGAGTTTTAATCAAGCTGTTAATTAAGTAGACAATTTGCTCATTTTATCGAGCTAGTACCAAATTTGCACACAATACTATCCAGTTCCAAAACCTACAGAATTATAGAGTTAAGCACAAAACAGAATGAATTTCCACGATGAATTAAGATAAACCGATGAACCAGAACATTGTAAAGTTCTACGCGTCAACATCTTAATTTAAAAAAGAGAAAATATTATGATAAGTAAATTTCCATATGCATGACCTTTATTTTGTATCTGGAGGCAATTTAATGTATATAATATACAAAATACTGCATGCTGGATTGAGTGCTATTTTATAAGATTAGCTATTATATAAATTGACTCCATTTTGTTAATTCAAGTCCTGGGATTTCAGAGCTTTTTGTGATTGTTGTGGCCAAAAATTATGATTTTGTTTGTTTTTTTAAGTAACTGTGCATTTTTTCCAAATACTTATTAAATAAATGAATTTGTAAGCAAAGGATGTCTCTTTTAAACTATGAATGAAGACACATCTGTAACTACTTCCTATGATAGCTCTGCTGATGTCACACGAGGACACTGAAATCCATGGAAAATTTGTGAAAAATTTTGAAACATTTCTGAAAATTTCGTGTTAATTTCTGTGATTCTAGAAAACCATAAAATTCTGGAGGAGCAGCTACCTACAGGGAAAATATTATACAATAGTGTCTTGTAGAAACTACACTATCTTCTCATACCTAGAATATATAATCGTATTAATCCGCTTAATTTTTCATAGCAGTCTGCATTTTCTGTAGCTCGTTTTAAAAAAGTAAGTGCATGTGTCTGGATACTATCAATAAATCCTGTCACCCACGTCTCAGAAGTTTCCACTCGTGAAAATGTAAATCATAGTACGCTCAATTTTGGAGGAAGCTACAAGAAAATCCACTTGATTGACAGGTACTTAACCCATTTCTGAATAGCGTTCCCTGTATAAGCATTGACATAACCTCCGGACTTAAATCCGACTCTGAATATGTGAGGCTGAAACAAATAAAC
>JAOTRN010000030.1:9819338-9847014 GCA_028566695.1 Bagroides melapterus
CAAAGCGACTTCTGGCTGATGCACGATCTCTGGCAATCCTGGAATTTAAAACTCACAACTTTCCGCCACTAAGCACATTACTGAAGGGAATCTTTTTTTATTACTTTTAACGTTCCATAAAATCCATCAGCACAAATGGCAAAAGTATTTCATCCAATGATATGTGTACACAGCTACATACAATAAATTATATAAACAATTCAAATCAGATTCTTCTTTCTTGAATGAACAAACTGTGGCAACTATTTTTTAACAGGATGAATGTAGAAAAAAACTTTTTTTATTTAAAAATTCTATATTTAGCAAGCAATGAATGTTCTGATGTGCTAAATAAAAGAATGTTAGCTAACTTCATGTACGTCAGAGATCGAGAGGACAAATAAATTCTCTCTTAGGTCTTTAAAATTGTTTATATTCCTATCCTTCTGCTATTACAATTATGCAACAAACCAAGACTTTTAGCTTGTCACATGGTTTTGAAGAGGGTTGTGCCAAATTTGGTTAGTCAGTGAATCTATTTGGGTAGCAAGCATGTGTGTGACAATAAAAAAGAAATTTCTACCAGGCAGTCAGGTGAGAGTTGCTGGCTTTTTAATCTAAGGTGTTGTTTTAGTATTCATCTGATAAATGGGAAATGTGCAAAGTTTACTTTCCGTCTGTTGTGTTTGTTCTGCTTCTGTTTATACTGTGCTTCTACTTGAATCATTTGTTTCCGCAGCGAAGTTTGATGGCAAGAAAATATTGTTCGGAGCTTCGAGACCTCCTTGACTTTTTTTTTTACTTTTGCGGTGTGATTAATGTGAACCTGGGTGGCTTGTATTTGTAGTTAAAAAAAAAAATACTTGAAAATAGCATGTAGATATTCAAAGCTGACAGAAAGGAGTTATCTTTTTTGGAAGATATTTTTTTCGAAGGTTCAATGAACGATGAAGGTCATCGCTTATAGTTTTGAGTAATGGATCGAAGCTGACAGCTGGGGAGATATTTTAATTCTTGAATATGAAATCAGTGCTAAAGGGGACTGCATTGTCTGATAAGTTCTCGTTGAGTGGAAGGGTAGTGGATGGGATCCAGTTAATAGTGTAATTGAAGTTTTTTTTGAATGGTGCTCTCATCTGAGTTATTGAGGAGAGAGCAGTATATCGTCTGCATAAAGACTCTGACTCCAAGGACACATTTGATTAAGGAATGTTGGATATTGTTCGATCGATGTATATGCAAATGTAGCTCACAAATCTTCAGAGTATTATAAGGGACAAATTTTAAAAATTGTAAAAGATACAATTGGGATTGTATCTTGTAGCAAGAGGCTATCCATTGTGTTTGAGTGGGAATTTCAAAGGGATTAAAAAAGAACACACCTCGCATTAGGATGAAAAACAGTATAACATATACTGTAGAAGCCTCTGGCAGATCAAGGAGGTTCTGAGAGACTAATACAAATTTGTGTACCGTTTTCAAAATGAGTCCATATTCGTTTTGTGTTCATCAACCAAACTAGTGAGCTGGATAAGTTCTCCAGGTTCTTCAGCCAGATGGTTCCTCCATCCAATTACATTTCCTCTGCCAGAACCTCGTCCTTCCTTGGCACGCCGGGACATTTGATGGCGCTGGCAAAATTTTAAAAGTGCAAGCAGGTTGAATTAGCTGCATTAGCTGTGCCTCATTAACTCCCTACACAAAAAGCTCGGTCACTTCCGCCAGCTGCTTGTCAGATCTTCACTGCAATCCAGCTGCAAGCAGTAACCAGGTCGAGGCGGGTTAGAACATCAGTACGGATCGTTTCACTTCGGTGGGTCTTTCCTGTTCTGTGGAATTGTTGATAAAAGATTTTAAAAAAGTGATTGCTCGCACAAGATGGATAAAGCATTTCAAACCAATTTCAAGTCAATGGATTGAGAAAGCTTTCTTGATCTTAATCGTTCTTTAGAAAAGTCTGGCAGATAAAAGGAAACAGACTGCTGCTATTAAATATTCAGGAAACTTGTAGAAAGCAAGCATATGTTTTATTGATTGGGAGGAAAGAAACAATGGGTTTCAGGGTTTCAACTTTTTAAAAGCCCATTTGGGCTAGGCTAACTTTTTTTTTCACATTTTTAAGTACAAGAGAAGCAAAGAGTTACCTCTCTGGAGCCATTTCGCTTGTGGAGAATTGAGATTATACCACCAGAGTCTAATGTACCGAAGGGCAGGTTTCCTCTTAACTGAGCACTGAAGTTAGCGTCTGCTCACAATGGATCATCTGGGAGATATTAAAACCATCTTGGTGGAAGCAGGAGAAATGGACTGAGAGGAAAGATGTTTTTTTGATCAACCACCAGAGACTAGAGGGAATTGAGAAGATTTCTGGGATCTTTGCAAAGTGCTTGCTTTAGGCAGTAGTGGCATTTCATTTGCTAATGGACCGCAGTGGAGAAGTTTACAAACAGTTACTCTTTTAGAACTTACACAGGAGACAAAAGCACCAAGGACACTAGAATCATGTACACTATGGGTGTAAATGTAATGCATAGATCTGTACCTGTGGCTCTTTTTATAGCTCTGTCTCTACTATATCTGTGTCTGGATTCGAACCAGAAGTGGGCATGGGATAAATGTAGAGAGTATAACATCTAGCAAAATGCACTTTCACATAAATCATGCCCTCGAGTACTGGGATATCTTCTGAATTTGCCAATGTATTTTTTCTGACTTTCACAAACCGTCCTTCCCTCTCGTCCCTTTGGCATGTAAGAAACCACTTTCCCTTGTGTGTGTGCATTCCAAGCTTTAGAGAGGAGGCAACGCTAAGCGCTAGGATAAACAGTGCGGCACTTTTGTCAACAGGATTCTTGCGCTTCTTGCTGAGCGGTCTATCACATATCTCATTTGCTGTCATGGCGATAAGAGGCGCAAAAGGGAGATTAACAGCTTGAGAGCTGAAGGCTTTACCTTGATTCTGCCCTCACTGAAAAATGAGGAAGAACACGAGGTTAAAACTTCAAATCTTCCCTGTTCTGATTGCTGACTGTTTGAGAAAGTATAGTCTCACTTCATGGATAAAGCAAGAAGATGACCATTTTAGAAGCTCACAGCATCAATTACAGTCAGGCTTCAGGCTTAAAATGTTAAACAAGTCTTCTATAGAATCATATATAGTGATTCTAACATTAGTTTATGGCCACAAATAAACTGCTGTGATATTTGTAGTTCTCAATCAGCAGGTAAAAGAGGGAAATAACTTTTTTTTTTGCTTGAAATTGAATTAGAAAGTAAACAACTTGGATAAATTAAGAACTTCAAGCAGCTGCCTTGTGTTACCTTGATTGAGAGCTGGAAAACTCCCACAACATGAGCGACAGCGACTTGTTGTGTTTGTGTCCAGTGATGTGATGCAAACCTTCACTTTATTTTATCAATTTATGTGGCCAAACGTTTGTTTACACCTGACCATCACACTCATATATGGTTCTTTTCTTTCTCTTCTCTTGCCTCAAATATGGAAGCACACACTCTATAGAACATGTTCACATAATTTAGCTGTACAATTTCCCTTCTACTGAACTGAGAGGCCCAAATCTCTTCGTTTCTGACAATGTGCCTATGCACAATGTGAGCTCCATGGAGACATGGTTTGCCAACGCTGAAGACTGCGAGAGTCCTGACCTCAATTCCACTGAACAGCTTTGAGATGTACTGTAAGAACAACTGCATCCTGGTGCGACCTCACCTAACACCAGCACCTGACCCCATTTTATGCCCAATGGGTCAAAAGGACAAAGCCGCACAGCCATGCTCCATAATGTGAGTGGAGGTTGTTATTATGAATGCTCAAAAAGGTGGTCAGGTTTCCACAAAGGTTTGGCTATATGATGTCTGTCCTCTCCACATTCTAGCAGCAGGACCCCGCTACAATCCAAAGTATAAATGTCCAAGCATCCATAAACTTGAATGGAACACGTTGAGCTCCACTTGCCAAACCTTTTCCGCCATCTGTCAGATGGCTCAAATAAAGATGGGGTTTGACTGCTACACTTCTACTAACAATCTGAATGCAACAATCTGAATACATACTAACAGCTGAATACATCTGTTTGTGTCTGCTCCACTTTGGTCCCGCTTGTGTTTTTAATGTCTGTGTAAAAGGTCCTAATGTCCCCGCCCCTCAATATGGGCCAGCAACAAAAGGCTGTACACTGCGTAATTACACCAAAGCTCATCTGACAAGGTCCCGATGTGCCAGAAGGGTGCTTCAATTATTCATGTTGAACTGCATCAAAAGGGCTTAGGGAAAGTATTTTTCCCCCCATAAGTAGCCCGGTCCTTTAGAAGACTGTTTGAAGACCTATTTAAATGTATGCTCAAAATGTCTTTGAGGATATCGCTCTGCACTGGGCTTCAATGATTATGACAAGATTATTATGAATGCTAAAACTGGATTTATTTGAAAATAATAATAATAAAAAAAAAAATAATAATAATAATAATAATATCATTATTATATATTATTATAATATTAGGTATGTTTTGTGTATTGAAAATGCTTTGAACGCAGGCTACAGCAATGATACGTATCTATATAATTCACACTGGAGAGACTTACTGTGGAACGTTTACTCAAAGAGCAAAGAATTACAAATGAATGCAAAAATGTTCATTAACAATTCATTACTAGCTTGAAGCTGTGCCTTTAAACTCCAGTTGTACAGCTATGCTGTGTATACAAGGGTGGATAAATCATTATCCTGGGAACATGGAATAAGCAACGTCACTTCTGGGCTAGTCGTGTTTTTTATTCATAGTTGCCCAAAAAACAAGAAAGTTACAGAACAAACAAACAAATAGACAACTTTATTTACTTGCAAATGACAAACAAATGTTAATTTACTATGTAGCTATAATTATAATTAGCTTTTGTAATTTGAACCCTTTGGTGCTGTTCAGGTCAAATTGACAAATTGAAAGTTTTACAAGATCATGTTTAACAGTGAATTTCATTTTCATTTGTTTTTGTGATTAAGTTCTAATTTTGTGTAACATAAAATACTATAATAAAGCTATTGGTGGCATAAATTTGGAAAAAAGAAATAGAACAATGTTTCAATGAATGTTTATTATTTTGAACTGAGTTATTAAAAACAGGTGTTAAACTTAACAGTCATGATTTTTGTGCAAATCAAATACAATATTAAACAATAAAACAAAAAAGTTGAAAAAATTATCCATTCATTAGCTACAAAAATTAAAGTATTGTTCATTATTTATTTGGACAAATTCAGGAGTTTATGCTTCAATAAACTAAATTTTAACATCTAATTTTTAACAATTGCACAATGTGTAGAAAAACTAATGAAAATTAAAAAGATAAATTCTCAAGAGTTTATTAATATTTTTTTATGTGAAATGTGAGCACACAAAACTAAATCTGTAAACTTTATATAAGTTATTAATGGGCTAATTAGCTCCACATGTCATTAAGTTATGCTAACTATCAATTAAATCATCTGATAAAGAAGATTCTAGTGAACACATAGAGTGTGGTCTAGTGTGGTATTGTAATGCACAAAAAGACACACACACCCACACACACATATGCACCCTGAGGCCCTAGTTATTGGGTGGCACTAATGAAAAGTGCTGTAGCTAAGCAATACGGCTGATCTTTAATTCTGTTTTTTTGAGGTTTTGGGATGGGTGACAGTGTTGTTTTGCTTTTTCCTCCAAATACATTCAGTCCCTCCACGATCGCTCTCCAGTCTCTTTTTCTTTTTTTCTTTTATAATAACGTGAAAATGAAAAGATGTCCACTGGGAATTGCTGCAACACGAGTCGACTGAGCAGGACTCCGGTCTGTGAGCTGTGTCTGAAAGCTTTATCACTGCCTTAAAAACAGGCTTTCTGTTTAAAGTGGATGGAGTATAACTGTAGTGAAACTAAACCAGTCTGAGATGGGGAGCTATAAACACAGGCTACCGTCTTGGCTAGAATTTAATGAAAAATATATTTTACACTTCACTTTTTAAAATGCTCCAAACTTTAAGCTATGTACAAGACGTCATGTGCTGTGAAGTCTCTGGTAAACTGGATGCCATAGTGATAATGCTTATATCCCTGGGTGGCACACCTTCCCTTGACAAAAAATCGATTTTCTTGCCGCTAAAATGGAACATTCTGGATGGAGATTTGGCATTTGTATATAAATTTCATATCATATACGAGATGAAATCTTCACTCTCACTGATAGTCGCTGCACAGAGTTGCTCTATATTTGCATAACGGTTAACTTTTTTCAGTGGAACTAACCAAACCCGGTAGTTTATCTTTTAAACTGCTGCTCAGTTGTAGCTACGCTATAGTCAAAAGCTATCTGCCCTCTTCAGCATACAGGACTACACAGATGCCTGTGATTGCCTAGATTCACGCTAATTGACAGAGGAGAGACAGTGTGCCACCGTTCCTGCTATGAGAGTACTGACAATTTTGCTCTCCAGACTCCTGGCCCTGAGACAAAAAGCCATGCCAACGTGTTTCTCTTGCGCCACTCGGGAGACAAAAGTTGCTTATTTGTATCATGAACGGGCCTAATAATTGAAAAAAATTGCATGGTCTTGTAATGCACAAAAAGACACACATACACACACACACATATGCACCCTAAGGTCCTAGTTATTGGGTGGCACTAATGAAAAGTGCTGTAGCTAAGCAATACAGCTGATCTTTAATATGGACTCTTTTCTCATTAAACCGACTGACAGCTGCCGGATTTCACTCCCATGCCTTTTGCTGAGTCAGGGCCAGCACACACACACACACACACACACACACAGGTCCTGGCTAATTAATCGGCTGTGATAATTCCCTCAAAGCCACTGCAGAGAAACTGCAGACCTGCACACAGCCATTCATACGACTATATATACTCAAACAAATCTCTTATATCTTCATAAACTTGTCCTCCATAACCTATAAGATCTTAAGTACTATTGAAGTGCAATCTGTGTTTTGGACATGGCATTTTATGCTGATGATAAATTTACACAGGATAAGAGGATCTTCGTACAGATTACAGATATAAAGAAAAAAGGACATGATGACTTCCGGTTTCCCTTGTTTTTCAATTCAAGGGCGAGTGATAACTAGGACATAATACAATATCCATCCATAGTATTTAACTACAAAGTAAAAGGCACTGGAGTACAATGGCCTGTTATAAATTAAGCGTATCCTTGTTTCTAGTTTCCACCTTTTTTAAGCTTTTTTAAAATAAAAATATATTTCAATCGTGAAAAAAAGACGCAGCTTTCAGTTCTTTGTCCAATAAAAGAAACCTCAATGACGCATCAGATTAAACGAGTGAATTACATAGACCTCAGAAGATGAGAGAGAAAGAGAGTAATTTTTTCTTGACTTGACCTATTTTTCGCTATAATCTTCTTTTGCTCTGAATAGTGGTAGATAGGACATGAGAGAGAAGAATAAGAAAGAAAATGAAGTACACTGCTTAATATTTTCTCCTTTCATTTACAGTCACTTACGACAATGTCAGAGGTTGGTCTGGTGAGAGTCTATGAGACTAAGACTAACATGTAAATAAGTGTATTTTTATTATTTCTTATTTATTTTTTAGCATTAATTTCATTGAATAGGGTATCCTACCTTTCCTGCCATCTTTATGATTTCCCCTTTTTTAATATGCAATGAAGGGAAGAAACAAAACAGCGCTGAAACTATGTTTAATATGTCACAAACACAGCTATAGTTAAACCGCTGACCTTGGTTTCTGAAGGAGTGTGTACTTGTTTCAATATGAGCACGCATATGAGCAACAAAATTATCCACATCCTCATATGCACTAGATACAACAAGGACAAGATGAGGTGTAATTATAAGGATCTTGTGTGTTAGTGACAGCCATGGACTAGTCACATTAAAGAAGCTTACATGTGATGCCCTCATACAGAGAAGTTACACCAATGACCTCATATATAGCAGTTACATCAATAACCTCATACATGGCAGTTACACCAATAACCACATACATGGCATTTACATCAATAACCTCATACATAGAAGTTACACCAATGACCTCATACACGGAAGTTACATCAACGACCTCATACACGGCAGTTACACCACTGACCTCATACACGGCAGTTACACCAATGACCTCATACACGACAGTTACACCACTGACCTCATACACAGCAGTTACACCAATGACCTCATACACGGCAGTTACACCAATGACCTCATACATGGGAGATACATCAATGACCTCATACATGGGAGATACATCAATGACCTCATACACGGCAGTTACACCAATGACCTCATACACAGCATTTACACCAATGGCCCCATATATGGCAGTTACACCTCATATGTTCAAGTGGCAAAATGTGTGCTAGTATGTGACCTTATGGGTGACCTTATACTAACATCAATGGCCTCAAATGTCCCAGATACACCAACAAAATCATATACGGTAGTCACACCTAGGACCTCATCATTAAAAAGCTGACCATGATTTTTAAAGGAGCATGTACTTTTTTCAGTAATAGCACATGAGCAATGCAATGCAATTATATACTCTGACAATTTGTCTCTCGAATATTGAATGTTCTGAAGGCAAGGCATTACCTAAACATGGTCTGGTGGCCCAGACGTAATTGGATTTCTGTACAGACACTTTTTTTTATTATATACCTCTCATGACATAATTGTTTAGAACATATTGCTCAGCCTTACACTTTTCTAACTCTATCTAGTATGTATTGTAAGTGCAGAAATTTCTCCAAATACCTGACATGGGCACTTTAAGGGTAGTAATGAGAGCACATGGCATCATCCTGGAGCTGAGGAAATCGTAAAACATTGCCAAATGATGGACATTACATAAGCTTGTCTAGCAGGTGGGTATTTTTCCCCCAAGAGAATAAAAACTCGAAACTCTCACAATGTCATGAAACTCACTCAATTCAAACTCCCGGTACATGCCACAGCAAATAATGTTCTCGTTAAACCTAAACTCAGAATGTTTACTATAGCTCTATAGTAAGTCACTATATGCCAATGATGCTACTCAATTCTTGCAGTTTAGGGAATAAAAAGCAAACATCACTCAATAACCATGACACAGACAGCCGCATCACCTGAGACTCATTAATAGGAGCCATGTTATCCAGTCTGATGAATCATTGTGTAATGGCTCCAGAAAAAGGTGCCTAAGCCATCTAAAATATCCCCAGTTCTTGTATTATAGGCAGATGAGCCATAGTAGCTGATCTGCTTTTCTGAGATTACAATTATCTGCCACGTTCGAGTGTTTGCATGCACTATGGGACAGGCCAGACCTTCCTCCCTCTGCTCCATCTCAGTGGCTGTAGGTGAAAGGTGTCAGTGCTGTGGCCTGTCATCATTCACCTGCTCTGACAGCCTTGTCACTGGCCTGTCACAGCTGCTGTTTGTCAGGGAAAAGGCTGCACTATGTGGCAGACATGCTGATTAGGAGCAAGGCCAGGCTGCCTGGTCACACCAAGGACATGGATGCCAGTACACCCAAAGCATCATGAGTCCTAGAAGCTCCAGGACTGTATGCCTAGTGATGTCTATGACATAATACATGCTAGTATGTGACCTAATAGGTGATTGTAACAACGGTCTCATACGTCCTTCATATGTGGTACTCAAACCTAGGACCTTATTTGTGCAAGTAGCACCCATTTCCTCATATGTACTAGTAATACCAATGACCTCATACCTGCTAGTAACACGGATGATTTCATACCTGCTAGTAATATCAATGAACTTATACCTGCTACTGATACCAATCACTTCATATGTGAAAGTGACTTCAATGACCTCATACACAATAATATCAGTGATCTCGTCAACACCAAGGACCTTAAATGCCATAGATATACAAATAAAATCACACACTGGTTACACCACCTATATTATGCATGCCAGATATACCTGGCTTTCTGTTTGATCCACACTATCAAATGCTCTTTTCTAAAAGTTCCTTATTCACAATAAAACATAACAATGAGAGAAAACAGCATTCTGGTCCTGCACAGTCTGTTTCTGACCCATGACCTTTCTTTTCTGACTTTTTTATTAGTTTTGAAATACTGAACATAAACACAGCATTCTAAGATTTATTACATGTTTTCAACATTCAGAACTATTGTACTATTTTATTATTCAAGAACAAAAGGAATAAAAAATACACAATCCCAAATTTACCTGTTAGTGTGAAATAGGCCTAATACTAAACTCTATGATTTTAATTTAATATTTTGCTTTGTCTTGTCCTTTTCACACTCCGGCCTTCTTTATAATCAGATTGGAACTTTATCCGTCACTAAAGCAATTCGTGCGGTTCACTATAATGCAGATGGGAATAAAGTTAGCCAAATTATAGCTTACACTTCCAGGCAGCTCTTCAGCATCCTAACAGTAACACAGCATTACCAGTTGTAACTAGCTTCCTTCCTACATTAAATAGTGTGGCAGCTAGTTAACCTCAAGCAACCTAGCTACAAATATCCAACCAGAAAAGGGCAATTTAGTCCTTTAAATTTAATTCTGTAACAAATCTACTTCTAAAGTGGTGATGAAGGTAGCTAAACAATAATGTGGTGGAAATCTAGAAGAATGGGCTCCTCTTGTTTTAGCTGGTGTGTTCCATTAAACTTTAATTATAGCCTGGACACAGTGAACAAAGTTCATTTTAATTATGTCAATTTTCCAGAAATTAGCCTTCGTTAATAAATTTGCTGCTCATGATGCCTCCTGAGATGACTTCTATTCTGAGTGGGTGTATGAATAAAAGGGTTATGTGAAAAGGGGGGTGGGGGTCTTACACACACAGAGTGTTACCTTATTGTCTTCCTTGTATTTTTTTCCGGAACGGAATTATTATTAAATATTAATTATAAGAATTACGTGGGACAAGCCTCAGTAAATGCTGATGAAATAAACAAGAACACCCACACCCCCCCTCTCTCTCTCTCTCTCTCTCTCTCTCCCTCCTCCCACTATGACTAAAGTAATTATAAGGAAAGAATGGAATGTTTTGTTTGGCCAGATTCCCATCACTGGTAAAAACAGGCATCACACAAAGTCATCCTGAAAGTTGTTCTCTGTATACAGTAAACTGCCCTTGCCTTTTGCCTCAGCCATTTATTGTTCACCTCTGGTGACATTGCACAATTGGAAATGGCGGTTGACGCATTCAAAGTCTGGTGACAAATATAATGAATCAGAAATTTACGCCCTTCTGTTCATCTTGCTGCTTTCTGA
The DNA here is from genome assembly GCA_028566695.1 of Bagroides melapterus. Classification (NCBI taxonomy): domain Eukaryota; kingdom Metazoa; phylum Chordata; class Actinopteri; order Siluriformes; family Bagridae; genus Bagroides; species Bagroides melapterus. The sequence goes on from JAOTRN010000030.1 coordinate 9,830,625, forward strand.
ATTTTTGTGTGAAATCTGGGTTGAAGGCATAGCAATCTAAAAAGATATATATCTGATGAAGCATATCTTTCTGTGAAGTGGAGCAAGCTGGGTATAATTAGTACCTTTTAAACTAAAAGTCAACTTTCCATCCATTTCTGCAGCGCTTATCCTAAACAGTTTCACAGAGAACCTGAAGCCCATCCCAGGAGACTTGAGGAACAAGCCTGGGGACATCCAGAACAGTTTTAACCCATCATGAGGGATACTCGCACACTGATTCACACACTATAGACAAGTAAGAACTGCTGAATAGGCTTACAACAGGTCTCTTTGGACTTGGGGAGAAAACCGGAGTATCAGGAGGGAAACCACTGAAACACAGGTAGAAAATGTAAAGACAGAGTGTGGAGATGGGAATCGAACCCAAATTCCTGGAAGGATGAGGTAAATGTGTTAGCCACTGTGCCTCCAAAGATAGAAATAAATAATGAAATAAAATAAGCAAATATCGACTGGTAGCCCATTCTTATAAATCCAATATATTCTTACTCTCCTGATAATGGCAGGGATTTTTTTTGGCATGCCCTCAGCCTTTTTAATATGTTCTATGGCCATGGAATTCTTTATGTATGGGCTAAAAATTGAATTTCTCTCTCAAAATAAGAAATAATAGAAAAGCATAAATAAGAAAAGAAGGGGTCTCTCTTTTTTTCTTCAACCAATTCCAACACACGGTTTCATGTTTCATCCCTGCTATGTTCCATCTCTGATCGATGGGACTGTCGTATAAACCTAGAAGCTAAACTAATTTAGAAAGTCCATTAATATCAGACAACACACCCAACAACAAAGGAACAATGTTGCGTCTTGGTTTGAACATCTCTCACATGTATGACCAATCACATGCACTGAGTTCGTCATTCATGACACCTGTGTATCATATTATTTCTGGAATCCAGATCAACCTTGTCTCCACAGGAGCTATACCTGAAGGTAGTGCTTTAATAGATATGGAGGTACCTGAGATGTCCTCATGTATCCACCTCATCTCCATTATGTTTTTGTATTAAGGTTTTGGTTGAAAAGGTTGAGAAATTATCCTAAAGTAGTGACCCATGGTTCTTTCCTGTGTATGTGATATACTGATTCAAAACCTAAGGAGCTTAGGTGCTGATTGAGACACACCCCATTTTTCGTCCTGGAAGTGATGAACTATAAAGCTAAAGCAACTTATTTTTAGATACTCTATGATATTTTATCAACACTAACAGACACAAAGCTCTTCAAGTGCGTAGATATCCACATCCAAGTCCTCACACTCCATTCATACTCTGCTGTCCTTGCTGTCAGGGTAAGTAATAAGGTGGAAGATGCAGCACTGATACATAGCTAATCTCTTCCCAAAAGCCATGAAGGTCATGTTATCAGCTGGGCTGATCTGTGCAGAACGTGCTCGCTCTGTATGATGCCTACTGTGAGCCTCCTCAGGGTGGCAGCTGGGTAATGGAGACTTTGTGAAGGCTCCTGGTGGGAGATGAAGAATCAAGATCATTCGTGGCCCCCTGACATGAGCTGTGTTTTCTCACCGAACCGTTCATGCTCAAACGAGGAAAACAGGCTTCCGCCTCGTGGCTACAGAAGACCAATAATGCCTTTATTTAAATATATAAAACGTTTTTTGTTGTTTTTTTAAATTAAAGTATCCATCAGTCTCTGAAACGCTCCCTGAGATCCATCGGAAAATACAATGTAAAAAAAAGAATGGACAAAAGATGCCTGAAAATTAGATGGCAAAAACAAATGCTTATTTATTTTTTAATGAGAGCTTCTCATTAAAAGATAGCAAAAGTCTGTTGTAAATGTGACACATCTTTCTGTCTTTCTTTCTCTCCTTCTTTTGTTATTTTTTTTGCTGTCCTTTTTTTTTTTTCATTTTTTCCATTTCTTTCTTACTTTATTTTGTCTTCTTATCTTTCTGTCTGTTCATCATAAACGCATGGCAGAGGACAATGTTTCACAGTGGACTGCCCAGTCACACATGATCACACATTAAAATGGCTCAGGAGCAAAATGTGCTTTTTCATCAACAGCCATGGAAAATGGAGTTTGAGTTCCCTGGCATGCCGTGCTCACTTGCTGGAGCAGGCGAACTCTGCGTGTGGTTATTGTAAAGCAGGACTCTGAATTCTCCTCCAGGACACAAGAAAAACCTGCTGGCAGGTGGCGCTTCATTAAGTAGTGAAAGAGCGCTTAAGCCCCGATACTACACTTCCATCTGGCTGCCTGGGTGAAGGAGCTTCAGCTGGAGAGAAGTGCAGAGCTCCATCCTCTCTTTCTCTCTTTCTCTCTGTGTCTCCCTTCCAGTTTTCTTGCTCTTTTGTTCCTATTACAAACTAACTGCTCTCACTATTACTTCCACTGCATCTACAATGAATCCATCAGTAATCCATCCATAATCTATCTATCTACAGTCCAACCATCATTCATCCATAATCTATCCATTCATAATCTATCCATAATCCATCCAGCCACAGTCCAAACATCATCCATCCATAATGTATCCGTCGATAATCCAGAGATTATCTAGCCATAATCCATCCATCCATCCATCCATCGTCTATCCATAATCAATCCACAGTCCATTCAGAATAAATCCATACTATTCATCCGTAAATTATATGGAATCAATCCTTTCATAATCCATCAATAATCCATCCATCATCCATCCATCCACAGCCCATACATCATCATCTATCCATCTATTCATAATGTCTTCTTTTTCCCTAACTTCTTCCTTGAATTGTAGTTTCTCACCTTTACAACTTTTCTCACCTTTTCCCTTACGTGTACTCCTTTTGTTTCTCCCCGTTCATCTTACCAGTTTAGCGTCATTCTTATGTTCATAGCCTTCTTTGTTCCCTTTTTACCTACTCTCTTATGACTTTTTCTTTCATTTGCTTTATCTTCTTGTTTTCTTCCTTCGCTGCCTCTCAATCTCTCTCTTTCTCACTCTCGCTCCCTCATATGTGGAGAAGAACAAAACAAAACTCCAGCACACATGAATCCACAGCCACAGCACTGAAATCAGACAAATAATATTGAGTGTGTCATTTATATTCATATACTCCCTGAAAATCCAACCTACAGGACATTCCATTTCAGACTATTTTATATTTAGATTTCAACACATCAAAACATACCAGGGGCAAAGAGAAAGCCTTATTATTAGTTACCCGTGGTGGACAACATTAGAAGCCACATTCTCCATTCCTTCCTTTCTCAAAGCCTCAAACACGTGAAGCTAATCAACTAAGAAACATTTTTGAACCTTAAACTGGAGTAGTGTTTCAGAGCTCCATCGTTCTGATGACTTCATTATTTAGCAGGTCATTAGCAACACTAACTGCGCAATAGGGAGAGCGATGACTATGACCAGCCGTTAGTCATGCCTTAGTAAACCCGTAGCGACACCTGCCAATCCTGACCAAAAAAAAAATAATCAATCACTGCTGCATAATCATATTAAGTTCCAGCTGATGTCCTGAGCAACCATGAATCCTGAGTCCAAGTACAAATAAACCATGTAACGTAAATACACAACTCTAAAACTAAATCCATGTTTTTTAAAACCTGTTCATTCAAAAGGAAAAATAAACTGTAATGACTTCTTTGCTCAAATAATTCATTGAAATTCACTCAGTTAAAATGACAGGATTGATTGTGGTTTAAAAAATGTAAAAATTTGTAAAAAACTAAAATATTTCCATTGTTACCTTGTTGTAACGTGACTTTTTTCTTCTTTGGTTTACTTGGTTTGTCGTGAGTTCTGGCAAAATGTCTGTTCTGATATTGAAAACTAAATAACAAAGAGATGAAGAAAGCTTAAATTTCATATGTGGACTGACAGTTCAATACTATGAAAGGCTACGTACAGCTTTTATTGATATTGTTCTCTTTATGCGAAAGCTACAACGCTAGGTGACCCGAACAAACAGGTTACCAACATTAGCTCCTTCATCCTTAAACAAACAGTAAACAAATACAGATAGTGTCATTGTGTAACACCCCCCTTCACCTTGACTAAACAAATCCTACCGTAGGTTACGTGGGCAAAATAAGTTACATGCCTCTGACAATAGTCTAAATAACTGAATAATACTGGCTGTGCTCATGGGTTTAAATGTATCTACTGTGTGAGGTATTCAAGAAAGAATCATTGCTGTCATCAGTCACTGTTGCATACAAGCAAAAGACATAATCCATAAAGCACCAGATAAACGGAAAACAGCATGTGGCAGACAGCATAAACAGACGAATGAGTGATTTATTTGTTACTTTTGAGTAATCAAGGAAATCAATATTCAGGCAAATATGTTATTTACTGTTAGATGCAAATACTGGAAAGCTGGGACACCTCTGCGCTTAAACATTGCCAGCTGTTACATATTTAGCGATATAGTATAGTGGTAGGCGTAAGAAAACCAAGTACAAGAGCCGAGAGTGCTACCTTTGTGATTCTTGTTTATGATAAATCAGTCAACAAACATTTCTGATATAAACAAAAGGCAAATAGTTTAAAAAATAGGAACCAGGAAGTCAGCAATTTAATTCATTTTCAAATAATCCTGTTGGCTAACTCTAGATGAAGGGTAAGACTTCATTTTCACACAAACATGTATGGACTATCAAACCCAGGACTGCATAATATCCAGTGTTTGAGCCAGACAGAAGACCTCACTAACCAGCTTATTGATTTGAGGCACATTAGAGCGTGAAACCCAGCTGCTTGGGCCCCTTTCCGTCCATCCAGCATGTGTGGCATTAATGAAATTAAACATAGTGGCTAGTGGCAGGCCATTGTCATTTGCCCGCCCATGCTTCTCTTGCACTGTTCCCCTGAGCGGAGTTACCGGAGTATTGCTAATCGTTCTCAAAAGGTGGATTAGCAGGGGAGGACAATACTGGGGCGTGATGTCAGGACAGAGCACCTGCCGAATGACGCGGTACTCTCTACATACATCACTCCCCCATACATAGTGGCCTACCAGCACAGAAGGAGGCAATGTAACAGAACAGATACCCACCCCCAACACACACATCTCCTACGCTGGTTTCCAAACACAAAGAGACCTGTCAGTGTGTGACTTGTCTTGTCAATGTTTTGCTCTTTATTCATGCCTTTACTATAAAACCAGCCTTTTCATAGATAGTTTACATCCCTGGCATCATTCGTGTCTCTTGAAAACGTTATTGTCAAATAACATTGGAGCATATTTTTTTATTTCTCTCTTGTGTATTGAGAAAGCTGTGGCACTCGATCTGAGTTTATGCCTGCCAACGAAGTTGATTCTTTTATAGTGTGTTGTTTCTACCACTATTTTCAAGCTTTGTAAAAGCTACTCAATGTTCTGAAACTCGCAGACTCAACAAAGCACCATCTTCTTTCATTGCTCTCTTTTCAGTAACTGCTGATCTCAGCATTCCATAACAAAGCAAGCTGGAGCATATAAGCAGCCCCCCTCCCCACACACAGCAAATGAAATAGGGATACCGTAAATCTATTTACTCTCTTCACTTTGAGGTTAAGAGTTTTCTTTTAAGAGGTTTCCAGGAGTCTAGTTTTCAAGAGATCCTCCCCACATTTACTTTTTCCTTCATCTTCTTCTGAAAGAATCAAAGTCTCTTTTATGATTACAAAGCTTTCGTATGTTTGGACCTTGGGAAGCTTATGGGCCAAGAGTCAGTAGCTGGAGGCCTACTGCTAACCAGCTCAGAAAATACCAAAGAACTCTCTTCCTCAAGCTTGAAGAACAGCTGTTACTGAACCAAGGTGTAAGATTAGAGGGAAGGATAACATTGTAATCTGCAGACAGCCATGGCACCCTCGAGGCAGTTCACAATTTCATTCCAGTAGTGGCAAGATTCCGAGGAGCTTAATGGGGAGAAAGACTTCAGTATTCTCTAATGGCTCCTTGTGATCCACTGTGTCGGGTGGGTGGACTGGATGCCAGCCGTCTCAGTAGGAAGTGTCTTGAAACTGAGCTTATCTTATAAATGCTATATGAATATATTTTACTATAAATAATCTCATGGCTTTTATCATCAAGATGCACTAAATAAAATAAATACCAACTAAATAAAAAAAAAGATCAAATTCTTTTTCTTGGGCAAATTTTGAGGACAAAGTTCTGGCTTCATGTTTAATTCAGCAGCCTTGACCAAATCCTTGGAAATCTCCATTCTCTAGTCCCATAAGAGTGTCTAATTTCAGTCAAGCTGACTACTGCATATTGCCTTCACCGGGAAGCCATCGGTTGGTCAGAGAATTTTGTGAAACCTTATAAGCTCTGGGGTGCGGAGGATCAAATGATAGTTCATTTAGAATTAGGGTTTGGAGGGTTAAGAGAGGTAATGAATTACCGAAGAGCTGAAATGATTTTGCATTTGTCATACTTGGCAGATTAAAAGATGACCTTGCAGTAGACTCTGATTATGAAGGCAGTATTAGAGAAAATAAACCTCATACTCTTATCTTAGAGGAGCTCTTTTTCTAGATTACTAGAAAAAGTAACTGGCAACTTCTTTGCAGTGGCTTGTAAGATTCGGACAAGGTACCTCCGATTTCTGGTCAAGCCTACTCAGACCTCACCTGGTCAAATTAGGGAAGCATCAATATTATGACCTCAGAGTAGTATTAGCTAATATCACAGTTACCATGTGATACTGGGTGCAGTATATATAATTCTTTTGAAATCCTGAAAGGTTTCAACATTTACCTTATTAAATAAAAGGCTGTAAACAAATGACATGCCTCAGGTTGAAACAGAGAAGGTCCCTGAAAGTACACACTGGATTAATTACTATGCACTCATGGTGGACATGTCATAGCTGGCCAACAAGGAGCACGTATTTCCTTATTCTTATTCCACAAATACATTTTGTCAATAAGATAGAACATCCTGATGACTGTAGAGAAATTCAACAGGCCTCCATCTGGATTGCAACTTTCAAGCTATATGGAGGTTCTTTATGCATGAGAAGCAGCTGTGTGATGTACCTTCCAAGGGCCTCAAGAGAGGATAATTGGCCTGCAATGTCCACGGCATAATTAAATTAGCGTGTGAATACTAAAGCTCTCTGCATCGCCTTTGCTACACAGAGATGAAGTTCTATTTCACTGTGTCTGCTCTTTTCTCTCTCTCTTCCAATGCAGAGACTACTTAAGCACTGCCAAGTGAAGTGTGATATTAGTATCATCTGCCGCTTCTCTTGTAAAGGCAATTTTGCTTGGAGATTTCCCCATCTTCTGGATTCTTCTGTGTTCCTAGGGGGATGCCAGGAGCCATACCCCTGACTCCCATAATGTATGCTGTCAAGACTTGTTCACTTTAAGTGCAATTGACAGAAAATTGTCAGACATTTTTTGTCTGCTTGCTGACATTCCCTCGGATACATTCCCTCTCATTTCTACCATGCACCAAGTAAACGTGCAAAGATTAAGCAGAATACATTTCGGGAAATCATGCTTATCTAGCACATGGCAGGTTTACATTGCAAGCAAGTTTTTGTGGCTTGTAGTATGGTCATCAGATAGCAAAGGTATTAAATGCTGCCGCACCAATCAAAAATATGCTGCACTATGCAGCGGCAGAATAATTTGAGAGCCACTGTGTTGGGCCAGATGTCCATCTGCAAAGTCTCTCAATCCCAATAAACGTTTAGAAACACCATGATGCATTTGGCTCTGAAGCCAAGACGACTTGGTGGCTCTTAAATCATCCAGTGAAAGTACATAAATGCAGTGGGATCCACAGACCCAGAGCTGTGCCACTAATTGCTGTGGCCAAAGTGGATAGAGTTTCACAGCCATAATGTGGGGCGCTATCAATTCGTATTTTAGAAATCAATGCGAGACCTCTGAGATTCCTGGATTGCCTTAATAGACCCTTTTCCAATCTTAAGACACTCATGCATCTCTGGTTTACTTAAAGATGAAGGAGCCTATTCTAGTAAATTTGACAGGGTACCTGAGTTAAAAGTGTCTTTTTCTACTTGAGCGAGACATTTTGTTTGTCTTTTGATTGAAAACAAAGCCAGTGAACAGCATTCTATGTACATGCTTAGAATTCCAGGATATTTTGGTGGCAAAATGACTCTTTAGTCACAAAAAATATCAATTAGAACTAAGTAGTCAGTGTTTCAAGGTCTAGTAGGACAGCTTTCATGGGTTTGTTTGCAAAATATGAAATTCCCCTAATCAGCATCTGGTTTTCATTTGGATATCAGTTGGAGCTTTTTATATGGTGGGTGGCAGATTGTTCAAGGACTACTCTTGCTACAAAAGCACATTCGAGAATGCCGTAGCTTGACTCAAAACAGGCAAGTGGAAAACTGATTAGGTCAGACACTCTTCATTCACATTACCTTTGAGGGTCACAACAGGATGTTAAAATTATATGCTTCCGATAAGTGCCTAGCTATGTGTGACGTTCACACTGGCTAAGTACTTAATTTCAGCACTATACCTTAATATGTGGTGTATTATGTTCTTAGCCTTGCTTGCTAAGAAATACTAAATGAATGTCTGAAGGCTTCTGCAGGCACTCAAGTACCTCATGCATAGCATATCTCTCCGTAGCCCTATTTGAAGGATGGAACAGCAGCTTTCATCATTACGCTCTGTATACAATGCCACGCGCAAGTATTCACCCCCTTGAACTTTCCCACATTTTGTAGTGCTAAATCCTGGAACTGTTAAAGGACTAAAGGATTATATCTTTAAGTGTATGAGGCATGAATCAAGTAGGTATGCTGGTTCTTATCTTGTGCTCTCGTCCAACATCAAGTACAGGATTAGCGCCCCCTGCTGCGCACACCAACCTCTCAACCTGACATTTCCAATTAAGTCCGGAACAAAATGAATGATCAACTTCTCCTACACAATATTACATTTCTTTCAGGGTCTTTTGGTATATTTGATTTTGGTGTTTAAATTGTCTGATACTTTTTTCACTCAATATCAGAAATATGGATATTAGAAAATTTCACCAACGCCAACAGAGTTTTATAAAACAAATGCTCTTTACTAACCTAAAGTGACTCTAGTATGCAGCCTACTCAAGATTTGCCACCTTGTTTGTGTGCCTTCTGCATATATCAGCTAAAAGAACTGGCAGGTTGCTCAAAGACATCTTTCCCTAAAAGTGTTTGCTTCTTGAGCAAACAGCCATATACTTAAAAAATATATAAGAAATAAAAGAAAAATTTTTTTACTTTTATTTTTTTACTTATAAAAATAAAAGAAAAAAATCGAGCGAGTGAGAGATGGTGTGCATTTATAAAAGCAATACAAATTCAAACTTCCCGGTAGTGTGTGTGCTTTGTTGTTCAAATCAAGGCTTATCTCATTAGCGCTCTCACATCTGACAACTGTCGCAATGATAAATGTCAGCATCACTTTGAAGCTCTCTGCAAATTGAATACAACGCCATCCCTTGACAAATAACAGCTTTCCCCATTCATGTTCATCTTGTAAGCACCAGTCAGAGGTCACTCACCCCTGGTCAGGATACACGACTCCATTTTCAGTATAACCCACTTTGTGACAGCAAACAGTGAACTGAGGCGGAAATTCATTTGTTTTCACTAATCCAATTGTGTCCTGAGCTTTCTTTCCCATCAAGGCTGTCATTTGGACTCCATAATGTCCCTGGCTTAAGTAACAGCTGCGCCACTCTCCTTCATCACTAAATAACTTACGTCGTTCAATGACTGATAGCAGGCCTTAATGGCAAGAGGGCATTCATGTTTTAAGGCAAACTTTCAAGCTTTCAAAGATGGAACCCGTCAAAGCTAAACCCGGCATAAAAAATTACTTACTACCCTCGTCTGGCATAAACGGAGAGAGCTTTCTGTAAAGAGCATTAAACCACCATTCTGGACTGTCTTGCAATCTACTGTACAGTAAAAAGACACAATGGATGTGGCGGTGTAAATCTGTTATTCAGAGACGTGTGAATGGACTTGTTTTATCACCAATTTCCCGGCTTCAATAAGCACTACTTATATAACAGGTTAATGGCCATTGGTTTTGTGGGTGCTGCGTCCCCGGTAGCTGCAGCCTCATTTCCCTCAGCCATTTATATAAATCTGCATCAAGGTGCAAAAAACACCCACAAGTCAGTTCCGTTTGCCTGGCCACCACAAACCAAGGCTCGAGGTTAAGACTGGCAGATGGTAGCTGAGTGCTTACGTTGGACTGCTGATTGGAAGGTTGTTAGCTCAACTCCCAAGACCACCAATCTGCAACTGCTGGGACCTTAATTAAAGCCCTTAAACTTCAACAGCTTAGCTGTATAAATGAGATGAATGTTAGTGGCTTTGGATAAGGGCATCTACCAAATACTGCAAATGGAAACGTGACCTATCCGGCTGTTGTCAGACTGACAGAGATGTTGGAATTAAAATTTCACAATATGTCACTTTGTCAGAAAGATATTTTTAAAAACGACTTTACTATAAAACCTCTTTCACTGTCAGTATTGATCATGTGGTAGTAATAAGCGGAATGAGAGCAGCTGTGAGAAAAGGCAGTGGAAAATCGAACTCTTCTGCGATCGCTTTGAGTGTCTGATGTTGTTATGAGCACTGTTATGAGTCTGACATACAGGATTATGTTATAAAAGGTCTTTAACCGAATTGCGCATTGAAGGAATTATTCACAGTTCAAAATGTGAGTGACATTTTCGTGAACATGGGTCTATAGAAAGTAGAGTCACATCTTGGGTAGTTCTTAATGTAACATTTAAAACAGTAAAAAAAAAAAAAAAAAAAATACAGAAATAGATGCTTTTCAAAAAAAAAAGAGGTTGCTATATCATCAGTCCAGAATTTTATTTTTTTATGGGGATTTGGAAAAATTGTGGGAGGGTTGCAGTTGAACCCAAAAGAAATGAAAAGAAACTTGGTAGAGAATTATTTTGACGCATAGCAAAAAACAAAAATACAACTCAGACCACATGGATTTCATTTAGTGTTACCAACTTTACCACTGAACCCTTTTGCGTGTAAATAATTAGAAAAAAAAGCATGATATATTTCAAATGGATTAAATGTCACTAGAAGTAACTGAACTGAGGATTTTAACATGGGTGAAGATTGTAGTGTATATTTACTACTTAGGTTTACAAAAAAAATCTGAAATAAAACATAAATGCTTGTAAACAGGATTTGTAAAGGGTTTGGAAGTAGGTTTAGAAGCTATGTTAGATTTTATACAGTATAAAAAAAAACCTCAGGTTTAAATGGAGTTCGATTTAAGACTTTGGCCTATATTAAGAAATGTATTAAACATGCAGTCAGGCTGAAACCTTGCAGTTACCACAGCCTTTCTTCTTCAACAGTGTCCAGGGAAGGGTAGTTAATTTTTCTGGCTCTACGATGAGTTTTCTGTTCTCACTTCTAATGGCTTATGGTTTTCCTATCAGTCCATGTGTCAGGGAATGATAAATGCGCAATATTATCCTTTGGAGCAGAGCAAGGTCTTTTTCTTACTAAACCCGACCCCTGAGCCGGAGGAAAAATTTGGTCTGGGTCAACAAAAAGGGAATAAAAAGTGTCACGGTGTTCTCCCTTTAAAGTTTAGTATTTTTTTTATTCAAGGATTTGCTGTTAAAGTCGAGGGCATGTATTCCAGTGATGAATCATTAAAGCAAATCTGCACAAACAGAGATTATTAAGAAGACCGTGTTAAGTAAAGCGTGGCCAGATTTGCTCTTTGAGAACTGCAGGAATGTACGAAGACACTGTTTGCTGTGACACTATGTAAATTAATCTCCTGGACTGATAACGCGATTTTCTCTCGAGTATTACCTCAGCGAGATTGTACAAACAACAAAAAAAGGTGCACACTTTCTCTACGCCATCATTTAATATAAAGTTCTACCGAAGCAGCATTTTTTTTTTTACAAAGCCAGTAATGTTGCCTACAGTCAACGGGCCTGGCATGGAGTCTGCACCAACTCGACCACACATCCTCCTAATTAAACACGCTGCTACAAAGAGAGAAGCTTGTCACAGTGTTGTCCTAGTTTTGGATTTGTATCCCATTTAAGAGCATTAATTATCCTCAATGGGGTCAGGGCTGCGCAAGAAAAAAGAAAAAGAAAAGAAAAGAAAAAACCGTTAGCAGAGGCCAGGTTCACATCTCAACACATTCCGTTATCGATTTACACTAAACACTGTAATCATGTTAATAAACAAACCCGAAGAGATGAGTAACTATGCAAGATGCAAATAAACTTATATGCAAGAAAATAAATATATTAAGATCCTCATAATAAAAGGACACAAATACGAAATCATTTCAAAATGAATACATACTTGGGTCAATAAATCAAACAAATAAAAAAGCAAATAAATATGATCGTTATAACTCATGAAAAAGAAATAAAAACCCAAGCAAACCGCAAGACAAACGAATAAGTATAATAATAAATAAATGACAAAGAAAAAGGAAAGTAAATAAAAAGAGACAAATAAAACAGTTAAAAACTGAATACATACTTAGAGAACGTTATGGTTACTAAATGTAACCCTGGTTTCCTGAGATGATGGGAACGAGCATTGCCTCAGCGTCTGACGCTATGGGAATCCCTTCCCCACTTCCTGAATTCGCTGAAGCCTTATTGGTAACGTCCGCGGATGAACGCGGACAAATAGCGTTTCAGCCCGCCATGTTTGGGCGGAGCTATCTGCCTATTTAAGCCCCGCTGAAATTGAATTGCGTCAGCGTCTGATGCTATGGGAACGGATATGTACAACGCCATGCTGCACGAGCAGGGGCAGGCAGAAAAATACTCTGTATGCACGGCGACCAAGGCACTGTGCCAACAGGCAAGCTGGCCCGAACAATTAGTGTTCCAAGGGTCCCAGAGTAACCATAAATATATCATGAGGGTGTGCGCAGAGAGGACAGCTCGCCACACCACAAACACTCAAACATGCACTGGCAAACCATAAGCCAAAGTCAAAAAAGGAGCCCGGCTTCTAAGCAGAGGCATCCCAATCAAACACACAAACATAAATGGCCAGAGAAGTCAGAGTGCTGTATGGACCCATCCAGGGGCCAAAAGCACAGCCTCCACAAGTCCGGCCGAGGGTGGAGTACCGTACCACCCGCCTGGGACAACAGATCAGGCCTATATGGGATACGCCACGGAACCCCATACAGCATCTGCACCAGCCCAGGAAACCAGGGCTTGGTCGGCCAATCCGGAGCGACCAGTAGCACCCTGCAACGCTCCACTCTGCTCTTATCAAGCACTTGAGGCAATAAAGACAGAGGAGGAAAAGCATAGGAGAGTGAGCTAGGCCACGTATGGGCCAGAGCGTCCGTCTCCTTCGAGAAAAAGCGTTCGCAGTGGGAATTCAATTCCGAAGCGAACAGATCCGTTTTCTGCTCTACCAAACAACTCCCATATGTGAGCGACAGCTGAGGCATGAAGAGTCCACTCGCCTGTCGGGGGGCCCCGGCGAGACAGCATGTTGGTGCCGGAATTACGCACACCTGGAACATGAGAGGCTCTCAGAGAAAGAAGATTCTCCTGAGACCACCACAGAAGGCGACACGTCAACTCAAAAAGCCGGCGGGACCGTGTGCCGCCTGGCGATTAATAAGGGCCACCACCGTCATACTGTCCGAGCGGATCAGCACGTGACTTCCTGACATGAGCGGGAGGAAATGCTGAAGGGCCAGCACCACTGCCTGGAGCTCCAGGAAGTTGATGTGCGCCCGACGTTCAGAATCAGACCAGGCGCCGAAGGCTGGTTTGTCGTCGCATATAGCGCCCCATCCATAACTAGATGCATCCGTAGAAACAACCAGCCTCCTAGTGACAGTTCCGAGATCCGCTCCCCAGCAGAAAACATTGGAATGCCTCCAAGGGTCAACCGCTCTAACACAGGGCCGCGACACAGAGAGGTGCGGAACCTTTCCATGCAACCAGCGTTGTAGAGGGCGCATGAGAAGCAGGCGGAGGGGCATAACTGACGAAGTGGCCGCTATCAAGCCCAAAACTCTCTGAAATTTCCGCACTCTGTCGCCCTCAGTGAAATCAGTGGCACAAGACCGGATGGCAGCTATGCGCTCCGGTGATAGCCACGCCTTCATCAACGTTGAGTCAAACGTCTCAGCCAGGCACGAAATTCGTCTGCTGGGCGACAGAATACTCTTTTCAGGGTTAATCTGAAAACCCAGGCATCGCAAATGGCCGAGTAACAAGTCTCTATGCACGCACAGCTCCTCAGCTGACTGGGCTAAAATCAGCCAGTCATCCAAGTAATTCAGTATGCAGACTCAGCGGGGAAATTGCCGTATCAACACACTTCGTGAAAGTGTGAGGAGCCAGGGACAAACCGAAGGGCAGGACCTTGAACTGATAAGCTACACCTTCGAAAGCAAACCTCAAGAAAGGTCTGTGTTGGGGGGCAATCGGGACATCTTTCAAGTCCACCGATATGAACCAATCCCCTGACTGTACACTGGACAGGATCTGCCTTAACGTGAGCATTTTGAACTGGCCTACGCATAAGCGAGTGGTAGAGAGCGGGCCCAGAACCCACAATCTCTTTATTGTGTGCAAAACGCCAAGTTAAAAGGGGATTTTGTGTACAAAAACGTTTAGAGGGTGGCCCAGCCGAGGCGAGGCAAATCCCCCTGCATCTTTTCCACCGATCAGGCCCGCTTCTGAGGCCGTGGGTCCAAATCTAGCCGTGGACGTGGACCTTGGCGTCTCAGGTACGGGTAGCAAGCTGCAGGGCGAAACCTTGGTGAGGGCGAGATCCGTCGCGCTGCGGAGTTCCGTGAAGGCCGCAGGCGCGGACTCGTCAATGTCCTTCAAGAGCTTTGCCTGATAGACCTGCAGCACCGCCATCGTTTGGAGAGCGGATGCTGGCCGTGGAATTCTGGCATATCCCTTCTCCTCCGCGCCGTTCACCGAAGAGAGCGCGGTCTGGGCAGAGTGAATACGGGCCGAGTAGGGAGTGCGCCAAGACTTGGTTAGCTCCTCGTGAACCTCCAGGAAGAAGGGAGCGTCACGAGCAGCCCGCCGTTGCTGACGTCCTGGCGGCTGGAGGAACCACTCGTCCAGCCTGCTCGGGGGTGGTTCGTCTGGGACCGTCCACTCAAGTCCCAGTTCAGCGACAGCTCTGGTGAGGACGTTCACCATCTCCGAGTCAACGCTGGGCGGCGGTGGCGACGTAGTCTCCGTGTTGTAGAGCGGATCAGATTCTTCCATCAATTCCGCCCAATCAACACACCCCGAAAGAGACATGAAGTCCTCGGTCTCGTTGGCGGCGCCGAATGAGAGTACGGCGCTCGCTGAAGCAGATGGGCGTAGCTCCTCATGTACATAGCTCACCGCAGTATCATCTTCATGAGGAGGCGGCGGTGAAGTGGAGGGAGGGGGTGGAGAGGGCGTGGCACGCGGGGGATCCGGCGTAGGCTCACCACCCGTTAGTCTTGCCCCGTCCGGCCGCGCCGCTTCTCCCTCGCTGGTGGGGTGTGCAAGGTGGCTTTAGTAAGCGGCTCCGCACCCCCAAAGAAATCGATGCGCGAGCGGAGCGTAGTGAGGGAAAGCGCCTCACAATGCTCGCATTTGTTGCTGGCGAGTGCGGCTTCGGCGTGGCCGTGGCCCAGACACAAGACGCACTCGCTGTGTGAGTCGGTGGCCGGCAGCGGTGCACTGCATGAGCCGCACACTCTACGTGACATGCTCGCTGAAGGAAAATTCACTCATTTAGAATGCACCGGATAGATGCAGGGGAAGACGGTGTAGCGTAGCTAGTTCACAGTCTAGCTTAGCATCTTGATAGGCCGGTTCTGCTGCTCGGCTTCCTTGACGGCGCTTGGCTCAGCGTTCGGGTCAGCGAGATGATTCGCGATGAAGAGAAGGATTGGTGAAATACAGCGTTTCAGCAGGGCTTAAATAGGCAGATGTCATAGTGTAGAGCAGCTAGCAGATGTCTTCACTGACATCTTCAACATCTCGCTGAGCAGCTCCATCATCCCAATGTGCCTCAAGACAACTACCATCATTCCTGTGCCTAAGAAGTCTATAGTTTCCTGCCTCAATGACTATCGTCCTGTTGCACTCACACCAATCGTGATGAAATGCTTCTAGAGACTCATCATGAGGCACAAGAAGTCACAGCTACCACCCTCACTGGACCCTCACTGGATGCCATCACCACAACCCTCCACCTGGCCCTCACACACCTGGACTGTAAGGACACATATGTTCGAATGCTGTTCATAGACTATAGTTCAGCATTCAACACAATCATCCCTCAGCAGCTGATTGAGAAGCTGAGCCTGCTGGGCCTGAACACCTCCCTCTGCAACTGGATC
>JAOTRN010000030.1:9847114-9868882 GCA_028566695.1 Bagroides melapterus
TTGTCTCATTTCACTATGTACTGCTTCAGCTATATGTAGTTGAAATGACAATAAAGCTCTCTTGAACTTGAACTTGAGATAGCTCCACCCCAACATGGCGGGCTGAAACGCTATTTGTCCGCGTTCATCCGCGGACGTTGCCAATAAGGCTTCAGCGATTTTGGGAAGTGGGGAAGGGATTACCATAGCGTCAGACAGAACTAAATAAAAACCTATAAATAAAAACACAACAAAATAAAAATGACATACACAAATAAAAGAAAGACATGCACAATTAAAGAAAAATAAATAAACAAAAAGACAGAAATAATTAAAAAAACATGCGAATAAAGGAATTAAACACACAATCAAACAAGCAAATTAAAAAAAAAAAAACTAGACAGACTAAACACCAACTTAGACAGCTAAACAAATAAATACATTACAAACAAAATAAATAAATGTGACAATAAAATAAATAAAATCATATAAAAAGCACAAAAAGTATAAATATAAATTTCACTTATAGGTAAAGAAATATAAATAAATAAATAAATAAATGTGAAACCCTAATGTAAAGAAACTAATAAATAATAATAATAAAAAAAAAAAAAAATACATTTAGCATCATTGCCACCAAACCTTTTATAACAACTAATATTGCCCTCTTTGTCTAATATCTTTATAAAATGTATTAAATAGAAAAAATACTACACACATAATCAACTGTCTACATAATTTTTAAATACAATACCAAATGAGATTATTAATCAAAATTCACTAAAGCTAAAGTTTTATCAAATGATCAAAGCCTGACAAAAAAAATCAGCTATAATGTCTGGTTATATTTAGCATCTGGATTTTGTTGAGGTCCATCATTACATCTGAAATTCTGATGCTTTGTCCTGCACTGATTTTTTTTTCATTTCTTTTTTTTTTTCTTTGCCACGTTGGTCATTTTATAACCTCAAATCCTCTTCTGGGAGAATTACTTATTAAATCTTGTATGACATTTCATCAAATAAAAGCACACCAGAAGCTCTTGTGCACCACAGTGTAAAGATATGCAGGGCATTATTTCTTTATGCAACTATATTTTTATCTTAAAGTGACAGAGAGAGAGAGAGAGAGAGAGAGAGAGAGAGAGAGAGAGTGCCCAATAGACAGAGAGAGAAACAGACACAGAAATAACTTTATGGAATTAAGTCATTCTACTCATAAATCTGCAAAAGATTATTTTTTAAAAAATATATTATTAAATATATTTATTATTAATTATACTTTTTAAAAATTTTTTATATGTATTTACTTGCTTATGAGTTTTTTTTGCTTGCTTATTTATTTATATATTTATTTATTTGCTTGTTGCTGCTACTATTATTATAGGTTTTATTTTACTTAATTCACAATAAATTCTTACTAACCGTAAGCTCTTGTACAAAGGAGAAATGCAGTCTCTTGCTCTAAGCCTGTTTTTTTTTATTGTTATTTTTTTTTCACCTTTGTTTAATTATTTATACAAACCCTAACAATAAAGTCTTATGAGAGAGTGAATTGAAGAGAGAGTCTCGCTCTATGACTGGTTTCAAGTGCGATATTTTTTGAAGGTCAGGCAATTTCATCTCTTATATCCTTTCATGTCTGGTTCGAGAAAGAAAATAACAAAAAGTCTGTCTCGTCGACTGCAAAAAAAAAAAAAAAAGAAACTCAGAGGGTTTGTTGTGAGTGACAGAGTTTACAATATTATTTAGTCTTAAGCTTATGGGTTTTTTCTGGATTCTTAGTTTAAATAAAACAAAAAGCAAACTAAAAAAAAAACAATGCAGTTTCTCTGTCATTAAATTCCACACACAGGCACATCCTGTTGACGTTAATCCTGCGCTTATCCCATAAACATGCAAGCTGTTCATCAAAATTTCAGGCCTTAAACCCACAGCCATGTGTGTTGCCTTCAGTTAAGCTAGGAGATGAAGCCTACCTGCCTTGTGTGCTCAGGAACAGAGCTCGCTCGCTGTTTAAAATTGCAGCAGCATCCTGGGAGATGCGCAGTCGGCCTGCTTCTAGATCAAAGTTAGCCGAAGGGGAGCGCGCTAGCAGCTGGTAATTACCGTGCATATGGCTCAGCCACTTAATTAGCATTGCAAGTCCACCTTTCTAATGAGTTTCGATTCCGCGTCGTTCTGTTTGGGTGACGGCTCCAATAAAAAATAGCAGCAAACAAAAGATGCACTGGAGTGGCTGAGGAGGCTGGCTAAAAGATAAACCGAGATTTATCATCGTAGTAAACTTGGCGCTGATCCACTGAGGCAAGCTGGAGAAGCAACTTTTTGCTTAGATCGGGAGATAAATTACAGCCGTAGAGTTTCATGAGTACAGAATAAACCACTTGGACTGGACGGGACTGGAAAAACAATGAACAATCACACTGTTGTCAAGTGTCCTATTATTCTTTTTCAGAATTAAAACACAAATCCATTAAAGCACAACATGGTTTACTTTTTATCCGTTTAGGTTAACACTACGTCACTCGTGTCGTAAAAGTTCTGCGAAAACAACAAACTCCTTTTATCACTTACAGCACCAGCTATAAACAATCATTCCCTCACTTTCCTCATCTTTTTATTCTCCTTTCCTTTTTTTTTTCTTTTTGTTTTTTTTTTTGTTTGTTTTTTTTTTTAAATAAAAGAGCTTGTCATGGTGCCGAGAAAAGTTAAGACATTTAAAGTTTTAAAGCTTTGCCTTCACCATATCAACAATTCTTTTCCTTTTCATTTCTTTTCCCAGTTGTTATGGAGACGATACAATATTGAGATGATTGTGAGCATTAATAGTTGTAGATGGAGAAAGATATTCACCACCTTCGAACCAATCACAAGTGAGAATTCTACCATCGGGTTGTACCATTTAAAAATAACGGCTGTATTATAACATGCTGATGAAATAAAGACGAGGAAGGAAATGAGTTTGCACTTGAACCCATCAGCACCAACCTCCATCAACTGATTCCACTCGTGCTACATCGTTCAATCCAGTCAGAAAAAACTCTTCTGAATCATGTTCATGATACCCAAAAAAAATCACGGCATATATTTTCCTAAATCTGACTGTTCACACGTTCTGTTTTTTTTTTAACACTATTTGACACATTCATTCCCCTTGAACCCTATAATTATTGTCTACGGTTTAGCTTTGCCTTGAACTGAAAAGGATTTGCAGCAGGAAATCCCTTGTGATGGTGTAATTTTGTCCTTAGCCTAATCTGTGTACGGAACACAAGCATATTGTGGCATTAGGGTAATTGATGTTTTGTTAGAGATGTATTGTTCGATGCTAAATTGTTCTTAATTACGTCATAGTCTGTTGGATGATTTGACAGATGACTAGTGGGGGTTGACTCACTGATACTTCTTTGTTTTTCCTAGGCTCATATATACACAGTGTACTGTATATATAAAGATACATATATAGGTACGTATTATACATTGTACTTTCTGCTGTACCACTTAACAAAAATGCCAAAGCAATCATTTGTACATTATCAGCAACGGAAGCAACATGATTCTCTATTTATCACTAAAGCACTTATGCTAACACTAAAGTACCCTATGTTCTATGATCATCCTGCATGCATGTATGATATGATTGATGCAACAATCTATTTGTACGAAAGTCTATTGAATCGAACTAGAAGTGGCTGATAAGGTTTTTTGCTTTGTGCTATTCCTCTTCTGAGGGAAATCAGATGGTGAGTAAACTGAAAAACAGAATGTTGGAGTGGATCCTTGCAGTGAAAGGACAGGATTTTTGTAAATGTAAGCAGTGAAAATGACGAGCGTATCCAGAGCGTTTCCAACACAAAGCTAGCTAATATACCTGAAGCGTCCTCACACCCCATACATGCGACCTTAGAATGCCCTCCTCAGCCTTTTGACACAAATTAAGGCTTCGTGGAAGAACCACAGAAGCCTCTGCACCCACCTGCCTTTCATCATAGATCTGACTGAGCGGTGACAAACATCAAACAGTGAACATCAAGGCTGCAGAGTGACTAAAAAGAGTCTTCTCTTACCTCCAGAAATGCTCAAATAATTGGATTGTCAGATTGTCGGATTGTTGGATTGTCTCACTGTAACATCAGAATGCTTCAAGATGCTATTAGGTGTAAATGCATTGGGTAGGATAACTCCATAGACCTTCTTTAGAGATATATAAAGAAAGGTGTATACATATTTGTATGTATATATGTGTTAAATTTGCATCACAATTCTGGGGTTGGGGGTCAAGTCCTGTCTCCGACTTGCATGCAAGGAGCTTGCATGTTCCCTCTGGGCTTCAGTGGCTTAATCCAGGGTTTTCCATCTTCTTCCTCAAGTCCAAAGACATGTCCAGTAGGCTGACTGGCATCTAAATTGTGTGTGTGTATGTGTGTGTGTGAGTGTGTGTGTGTGTGTGATTGTGGCCTGCCATTTTTTTGACACCCTATCTAAGAGGCCTTAGTCGGCTGGGATAGACTCCAGGTTCCTCGTAACCCTGCATAGCTCCGAAAATGGACGGATGGATGATGTACATAATCTAACCACTTTTGAGCAGAAATATAAGGATATAGTAACACAAAACAAATTTATCACAAATTTAGGAAGATGAGATAGAACAGAAGAAGACCGCACCACAGGGTTCCACGCCTGTCACTGGGTTCCACTTCCCCTCTTAAATTATTATTTTTTTTCTAATGTTCTCTTTTGACAAATCTGAATCTCTGACTGACAAAAATCTTAAAAAAAGGATTTGAAGCATTTAGGAATAATCAAAGTGCTGCATAAATCCAATCGCTCAGAATGATAATTAGCAACATGTTGAGTTAAACATATCTGAGTGTCGCAAATTCAAAAAAGAGATAGAGATAAATGCATGGAGTTCATAGTTTCAAGTCTTTAGCATTTAAAGCGCACAGGAGGTTAATAAGATCTTTTTTTTTTTAAGTGTTTTGGTATTTAAAGTTGTGTTGCGTTCATGCAAAAGAAGATTCATTCATTAAATGTGCATCAATTTGCATACCTAAACAGCTACAGATAACTAAACAGCTACACTGTGGAGGATATTAGCATGAATTATGTCTTTGTTAGAACATTCTCAAAAATGTTTTTTTTGTTGTTGGAAAATTTTACACAGTTAATAAGAATATATTCTACACAATGTTTTTTTTTTTTTTATAACATCAACCCTTCAAAATTAAATAAAGTAATAAAATCTAAAGAGTTCCATGAGATCTTGAATTTGTTCTGACTTAAAAAAAAAAAATCAAAAGTATCATGGGTATATTCTTCACAGCTCTACTCCAGTCTGGTAGCATTGAAAGCAAACAATTTCTACAAATAACCACAATTTTTTTTCTTTTTCTCTATCACCATCTCACTTCTCCCCCATGATTGATTTTTCTGCTCTCTGCATTCCACAGAATATTCTGTAATATAGCACAGAGGGATAGCCTGTAGCTATGATGTAAATGTATAAAGCCAGTGCCAGTGTCTGGTGCCTGTGAAGCAAAAAAAAAAAAAGAAAAAAGTGCTTTTTTTGACCTTCCCCATCAAATGTGTTTCAGGTTATTATATTTGGGAGGAAAAATAGACTGTTTTATACCGTCATTGATTGTGCGCTTAGCCTTAACACCCAGGCTGGACTGCGAGCTGTGGACTAAGTAAGGGTTGAACTATATATAGATTTCTGTAGAAGGTCATTTATCACAGAGATGGAAAAAAATAATGGGCATTGTTTCAAATAATGTGAAAGAAAATAAAGTTTTGTGGAAATCTGTCTTACCTGGGATAATGGAGTTTGGCGATGATGAAGGGGGAAAATAGTGTGCGAGAGAGAGAGAGAGAGAGAGAGAGAGATTACTGAACAGCATTTATATAAAATATAGAAATATAGTAGTAAAATAAATGTGTTGTACTTTTATCCTTTTCGAGTTACAATTTGGAGTGTCAGGCAAAACCACTTCCTGCATTTGCTTACTTTACAGCAGCTATCCATATTGATTCCTTGACCACTTTATGTTTTTTCCTTTCTTTTGAAGTGAATAAGCCAGCTTGTCAAGTTAGCAAGAAACTCTAAAGGTCATTTAGCATATAATAGTTAAGGTAAAATATAGGAAAGTAGCATACGCTTCCAAATATACTGTCTAGACAGATAAAGTTCCTTTGGTTCATTTGCTTCACATGGATAATGACAAACTAGAATATTTAGTCAGAAGCAATAAACCCTAGATTGCTGATTCATTAATCAAATCCAATACTGCCTTATTGGCTGAAAGTTTTAATGCTTCTTTTGCTCCTAAAGTACGCCCGGAAAAAACTGTATTGACCATCTACTCCCACAGGATGAACCGGAGTAACAGACCGCCTCTACATCCTGATCCGTGTGTATCACCCTGCTTTAATTGATGTCTAGCCAAGCTGAGCAAGGGGATGATGGAAAAAAAGACAGCCCCTAAGGTTGTAACTTAATCCTACCCACTCCTCCAGCAAGGCTCCATTAACAAACAGCAACAGCCATCAGGCTATCAAATAAGCAAGACTTCAGTAAGGTTTAAAATGTGCACAAGTGTTACAGAGAGCTTCAAATCTGCATGGCGCGTGCAGCATTAGCCATATGGTCGTGCGAAGACTGGCGACAGAGGCTGCCTCAGTGTGTCTTCTGACTCGCCCACGATGCAAATCAGGCTCTTGATTATCTGCTGCCTGGCATCAAAAAGTAAAGAGTGTGGGGGTGTGAAGTCGATGAAGAAAAGGGACTTCCCACTTAGCAATTTAGAACACAAAAGCAAACTGGGGTGACTTCACACCAGTTCTGTCATCTGGAGCATTTTAGTCGAAGCCCAAGACAAGACCAAGATCCAAAGCTCCAATGTGCTGCCAAGTCTCATGGTTTGATTTCCTATAGTTTCCTCCTTTCCCGTGGTTTGATTTCCTATAGTTCCCTGTTTTTCCATGGTTTGGTTTAGCGACATAAGTGAGTAAGCTAAAAGGAGGCACCTAATGTAAATTAATAAAGCTTTTTAGCCAAACTAATTTCACTCGAGGCCAAAATGAACCCACGATCTAAAGCTCCAATATGCTGCCAAGTCCCACGGTTTGATTTCCTATAGTTCTGTTCTTTCCTATGGTTTGTTTCGGAAGCATGACTGAGCTAAACTGTGGTCCCTAACATTCTGTAATAAAGCTTTTCAGCCAAGCTAGTTAGCTCATAATCATTTCACATTTTGCTTTTGTGCCATTAAAAAAAAATGACCAATATTTTCAGCTATAAGATGTAGGGTCCTGTTCTCACCTTGCACATGAGGCTGGTTACCGTGACTAAAGGTGACTAAAACCTAATAGTCTTGATTCCTAGAACTGGGTTTACATAGAGCAAAACAGCCTAAGGACGTCTATCAGAAACCTTCCGTGTCCCAGGAGTTATTTTAGCCTGAATTTGGATTTGTATTTCATTACACGGACATACAGCTGCTGCGTCGCCGGGACGCCGTGTAACTATTAGTCATAACCACAGAAAGTCAGTCCTCAGTCCATGCCCGAAAGGAAGAGCTCACGCTGAGCCGTTAGCAACCCAATCTGTTCGTTAATTCATAGCTTACGCGCAAGCCGAAAATAAAACCCTGCAGAAGCGCTTCCAATTTCATTATTCCGATGTCTCCTCACTGAATTAGGATGCCACAAAAGCGCCTCTGGTTAATTGAAGTGCAGGGAAATAGGGGGGAAAAAAAGGCTAACAACACTCTAATAAAGAGTCTTGCTCAGCAAGAAGTGCAATTCAGGAGCTTGGGTGAATGCTCCTGTGGCTTTTGCGACTTGAAGGATTATATTGGTTGGTTACTTGTAGATGATACTGACAGGATGGGAAGAAAAAGTATTTTTATTAACATCCAAGTGATTAACGGATGTCCTATGCGTCCTAGGAGTCATGTATTTGAGCAAAACCCACATACATACAACACAGACAACCACAGATCCAGATATTTGTTACCTTCTAAAACATGCTAACACAGTCCTCTTTCTTTTAGCCAAAATCCAACTATTTTTATTTTATCAATTAGATCTAGCTTTTTTTAAAGACACTACTAGCAGTGTAGCACTAGATACTTATCTTTAAAAAACTGTCTTTGCAAAACAGAAATTTACATCATGCAATATAATCTCACTTGCTTTATGATTAACGTTGGACCCTCGACTAGATCACCACAGGGTGCCTGAGTTTTTGCCATTTTATCCTAATCCTTTTTAAAGAGCTCTAAAGTGCTAAGCCTTATAAAACCAGATAATGAGAACTTTAACAGCATCCTTATTAAGGCCCAACATTCTTTTCACACTATACCACAGAACTGTTGAATTCTTCATTCTGATTGGTCAGAATGTTAGGTGATGCTTATATTAATTCACATCTAATACACCGTGACACACAGCTAAATTATAGTAGCTTTTTCTTTGGGTAGGGTATTTTTTTTATTTCATTTATTTTCCTCAGCATTCCAGACATTTTCCTGCCACTTTGCAATGCAGCAATGTCAGAGACAGGGAAGACAGTTGAGCATCCCTGACCCAATTGATCTACAGATCTTTAGTTTCAAATGAAATCCAAACCCATAGAGATATGGAAATTCCACAGGTAATCATCAAACCTGTGGAAATATGCATTAGCTAGACTTGCTAGCCAAATCTTTCAATCATGTACCATATGGTTCTACATAAAACATCAAAATACAACCTGTTTGTAATATTCAAACGAATGTCGTAGGGATGCCTTTGCTACTTAGCTAACTATGTATCTAGAAACGTACGAAATAATGTAAGCTGGCTAACAAACCTAGCAGGCTGCTGCTATGAGCAAAGTTTGCTACTTAGCCAGTGTTATTGATGTGTTTCAAATGTGTGGTGTTTTATAAAATTTAAGACATCACAAAAAAAAATTGTTAGGGAACCTAATCAATAACGATAACAGGGACTACCGTGTTTCATGGCTATTCCGTGACTTTAATCGGAAGTACTAACAATAATAATAAATGAAGTATAAAATTAAGAAAAGACTTGAGGGTGCTCTGTTTTCTGCAAATTAACTGGAGGGATGCCCCAGAATTGATTATGTTCCAATAACAGCACATGCCCACTAGTGTTTTATTTCTTACTTAATTGGCAATCAGGAAGATAATGTGGCTAATAATGAAACACAGGTGGTTGGGTTTGGTTTGTAAGTAGGGTTTTATTATTACCTATCCATGTTCTAGCACATTTAGGTCATAATATTGATTTAAGTCTAATACTAGCTTCCAGTAAAACTTTCCAATGAACCAATTAGATTTCACAAGGACAGAGGCTCATAAACCAGAGCGTATGTCAATTGTCACTCTTTATGGCATTTGTAGCTGAGCAGATAGAACTCTAGATAGAACTCGACAATTTATCTTTCTTTTTTTTTTCTTTCTTTCATCCCCTTCTTTGGATCCTGGCCCTTATGAGAAAAGGTCTCAGGGAGAGTTGATACATCAGAGTCCTCCTGGAAAAAGGTGTCAGCCCTGAACAGACGACTGTGAGTCAGACCTCGTTATGTTTTATGTGTACAGGAACGGCAACTTCTTTTGCTTCTCATCAGCCCGACTGTCAGGAAGCCTAAGGAAAGGCCTAATTTATCTGACATAGATCACGCTGTCCTTAATGTAGCTGACACCAATGTTGATGAGGTCTCAGAGAAGAGGGGGCCCAATAGGTCCTTGTCTAACAGGAAGGTTTAATTGACCCTCTTGCTCTGTGCTTTATTCCTGCTTAAAAGAAAGACCACTTATCACAGGCTTAATTTAGGAGTCGACACAGGACTGCTGTCGGGTCGGTAAAATGACCTTCTGGATCGCAGGAGCTTCTGCACGACTCGGTAGCTTCTGCTTCAAAACTTCTTTATCAGTTTAAAAGGCTCTAAACGTTTTGCTTATATGTTCAGCGGTGCATGAAATGCAGTAAACCATAAATAATAATGCATTAAAAAAAAAAAAACCTTTTCCATGTTCATGGTAGCGCAGTTCACTGCAATGTTAATCTTGTATAAGAAAAGTTTAGCAATGTATTTAACTAGTTATTTTATTTACTGTGCTGCATGAAAGCACCTGAAATCAATTACAGTGATATTTCAGGCAGTATAAATAAAAGATTAAGGTAGTACAAGCCACTTTGTCTCTTGCCAGTCATTTCTAGTGTGAATGAGTCTATAATATGAAACCATAATCATCGACCATTTTTTGATCTTCATGAAAATCATTTCTATTCTACTCTTATTTTTTATTAATAATATCAGATTTTTGCTACTTAGATTTTTCTGTTAGCCGTTTGGTGCTTGTTTTTTGTTTTCAGATTTCTTTTTACATGTTCCTTCCTGTCACATGTGTCGGATTTCAGTCACATATCTAACTTTCTGTTTTGTCACAGACAATTTGGTAGCTGTTTGAATAAAAATGCAAAATTAGAAAAAAAAAAAAGCGCAATACTTGCAATACTTGGTTGCATATGCTAGTCGAGTCTGTATTTATCCAGTCATGTTTGTTGATGCCGCAAATATGCAAATAAGAATGTTATGGAATGTACAGTGTGAAACGTAGGATTCTGAATAGCCAGGATTCATTTCTAACCTCAGGTAAGAAATATAAACCTGAAACAAGATACCTAGGGTGCACTATGGCCCAGGGGAAACTATTTCAAGTGTGAAAAGCTACTTAAAGTTACAGCTTTACATCACCTGACAAAGCCTTGACACTTGATACTGGAGACAAACTCACTGAAAGGTTCGTTTATGAGCCAAAGCGTTCATGATGTTCATGTTCATCATAGTTCAGGTTTCTCTTCATTTATGCAGAAATCTTTCGCCTTTTACTAAAAATTTGTTGATTGGAGTATCTTCTTTCAAGACCAAGCGCTGCCAAGCTGCCACTGTTGGGCCCTTGAGCAAGGCTCATAACCCTCTCTGCTCCAGGAGTCCTGTATTATGGCTGACCCTGGCCTCCAAAGTTGGGATATGTGAAGAAAGAATTTCACTGTGCTGTAATGTACATGTGACAAAATAAAGCCTTCTATAGAATGCAGTGCTTAGATATACATGCTGTGATTTGTGGGTGGAACGGTGAGCAGGTCAGCGCAGATGTAAAAGAGGAAAAGCGTTGAGGTGCATTCCTCGTATTCATGCTTCTCTCACAGAATCTGCAGCAGGGTAACTGCTGTCCGTCGAGTAAAATGAGTGTTCGACAAGTGGCACCTGCCGGTTTAAACTATTTCAATACGCAACTGCATTTAGTTCACACTGAGCCGTTATCATCCCGACTGAGACGGGTATAAAGAGAAGGAAATAGAAAAATGTTTCCATTCGCTCCACCACATGCAGACAGACATACCTTTTACTCTGCTAGTTTGTGAGAATAAAATGAGGAGGAGACCTGAGGAGACTGCTACATGCATCGACATCTCTCAATAAGTGAAGAATAAAACATGACAAAGTGTGCTGTTATAGAATAATTTCAGAATTTCAGTTCAGAATAATAATCAGAAACTAACAGAGAAACTAACAACCCAAGGCTTTTAGTTATTCATTTGTTGAAGTCCATTTTCGAATATAAATATGACACCATGTCCAAACATTGACCTCATGTGAACCCTCCTCAAGGGTTCTGCACCACCAACTATTTAGTCGACTATTTGCAGCTCTGTTCTACAGGAGACACAGAAACCTTTAGACTCCTTCAAAGGACATGGAGTGCAGTGAGTCGTCAAATGAAGCATTGACACTCAGCCGTTTAAGATCTAGTTGAAAAGGAAAGAAAGACAGGTCTCTTAACATGATACTTCAGTAACCAGAGCTGAAGACAAATAAGTGGTAGAGATTTTCCTCGACCAGACTTGCTGCATCTGCACTTCCAGGTCTTATCGACTTGATTCGAACTGCTTTGACGCAATGAAACTTGGAAGTGCAGACACAGCGACAGTGATAGCACTTTCAGTCCAGTCAAGGAAATTTCTATCACTTCGAAATTCGTCTGGAGCTCTTGTTACTAAGCCGGATGAAACTTAACGAGTGAACGGATTAGTGAGCTCTGAGACAAACTCCTTTAATCCATTCAGGATGTTGTGAACACTGTCAAATCCAGTGAGACCTCAATATTCCTCATTTTCTCTTTGTGCTACTTAACAAATTCTTTACCTCACCCCTTGTAACACCACTTGTCTAAAGAATTAGGCAACAGATACATCCTGTCACCTATAATACAGCAGGATATATTACAGAACGATACTATACAGTAATACCATAAGTTTGTGCATATATCACTTCACACATACCATAATGGGAACAGATTGTGTGAAATTCCTCTCATTAACTTTCAAAGCCTCAGGAGTTTCCTCTTGCCAAGCAGCCAATATATATCCTTAATGAATATGTTGGGTTAAATTTAGACTTTAAAATACAGGGTGGTATGGTTTATTTTACTGCTCAAGAGTGACTTGATATAGCGGAACAACTCTTGTTAACAGGGTATGCAAATAAAAAAAAATTTGAGGGGAAAACAACTCTAGGGAAAAAAAAGCTGATGGCATGTAAGGAAATGATATGCCTGACTAGTGAGATTGGACCAAAAAAAATCCACAGCATTCAAACTAAACCCCTTCCAGACACTGGCTAAGTCTAGCATCTGACCTCTAACACATCCCATGATACACCAGAATAAAATGAGTTCTGCCTAATCAGTAGAACTGTAAGCAATGGAGCATGTGACCTGCCATGGGGTCACCCGCCTGACTGCACCCTAATTTGTGTCCAGTCACATTAGCATAAATTATGCATGGGCTAAGACTCATTTTTGTAAATGTTTAATCGTGGGCCATGTGAGGAGGTACATTAATGGGACTACTCCTCCGTGATTGTGCAACCCTAGGACACATTTACATCCTCCTTACAAAAGCAGGTTAGTCAGTTGGAAAAAGCATAGGCCAGGGGAGTGTCAGATTCTTCGTACGGGTCATTCTCAAAGACAGATGGCCTAAAACAGGAGGTCATTGAAGACCCATATTATCCTACATTTGACTTAAGATTGAAACCAGTGAAGTACGGGGAGAACCTACAGTACTGTGCAAAAGTCTTAGGCTGCACAAATCTGTGTGCCTAAGACTTTTGCACAGTACTGTACATAATCAGTGATGAACTGCAAATCAAATCCAAACACCAGAGACAAACATACTAACCTTGAAACCTGTGGTTAGCCCTCTATAATTTTCTTAGACATTCTTAAAACTTCATGAAAAGTATTTATTCTGTGAAGCTGTACCATAAGTGTTCTGAATACTTTGAACTCGACACACTCAATTCCTTCTCCTGTTGCCAAATGCATCACTTGGCACCTTATTTGCCTTCATTCACCTCCCTGACACTGTGTTCATTACCCATAATCGGCTTTTTGTGTTTACATTAACTACGGCGATACCAATCAGGCAGGTCATTAAGTGTTATCTCTTCATCATTCCATAAATGTACTCACAAATGGCCTGTAATCTCTAGATATGTAAACAAAGCACAAATAGATCTACAGTCTACTTCTCTCCGCCCATTATTTATACAAATATAAGGTTGGTCTTGTTTAACCCGAGGGGAAAATAAAAGATGTTAATTAAACAGCAGAACATTAGTCAAGTTTTTGCTGCTCACAGAGTTGATTTTTATTCCTAGTGTGATCCAGCCAGCATTCACTGTTCTAGAAAAGAAAAGTCGCTATCATTAACCATCCACGCAGACAGAAGGCAATTCTCAGAACTCAAGGTCAAGGTTAAATATTGTTCAATGCAAAGAAGGCCCAAGACGCATTCCTTTTCTTAACAATAAAGTCGTAGACGTATGCAAATTAAACACTATCTACTCTGAGAAATAGCCAAAGAACTTATTATAGAGCTGAAATGGATGAGTATGAATGCAATTTAACGACAAACCGAGAACCTCACTGATAATGTGGAGGATGATTTGTCTAAAGTTCAATAAGTTATATTTAAAGCACCGTGATTCAAAGTTGTTTCAATGAGCCACAAGGAAAATCATCACCTCAGCCATTTCCTAAAGCTCTGCCTCGTTTAATATTAATCTTTAACAAACCACTACTGAATAAAAATCTGGAATTTTGTAATGTTTATTCATTGTGATTGACCAGACGATTGTTGCGGCATCTTTTGTCTAGCTGTGTCTTGTGTACAATCGAAAAGCGACAAACAAAACAACACTGGCCTTTAAAAGCAAGAATCCACTGGGATGAGTTCAAGAACCATACGGCTAAAATACAGACGATTAGCAGTACATTAGCTCTCGGCCATTTTAGCATAACAGCGGTATAACACAGCAGGTTAGTCCAGCTGGGTATCAATCTCCTCTCCCCTGATTAACATAGACATGTGGAGCAGATAACAGGTGGCACCGTTTATGAACACGAGAAGCAATCAAGGCCTGGGGATTAAGATTTGTAATGGTATTGCCTCCGCCATGAGCTCATCTGCACTCGCTTGTAATGTAAGGAACATATTGTAGTGGATCAACCGACACCTGGATAATAGTGAAGCTCCAGCATTATCATCAAGAACACAGCTTCACCGGCTTGAGTACAACTTTAAATGACCTGATGGAATATTACGCTGTTGGAAAAGTCCAGAATCCAATCAAGAACAAGTGCTAAAAAATACATACTTGAAAATGTTTCAACTAGCAAGGAACAAAAATGTGAAAAAAAAACACAGATAAAGCACCAAAATTGTAAGTCACTTGTAGAATCTCACAAAATTTGCATTCAGATTAGTAACAATCATAGGTTCTGCTCAGTCAATACACACTCCATAAACATACATTCATGTTTACAATTTACAGATAAACAAACTGTTTACATGCCGTTTTTGCACCTTGCATTTTGCACAATGTTTTATGCTGTCTTTGCACACTGATTTCTGTGTATTTATAATATTTTGTAAAAACTCATTACCTCATCACCTCCAAACTGCTGCTATTACACTTAGTTTAAATTTTGAGTCTGCGCTGTTTGTGTTTTTGTCTACTGTGTAGTGTCTTGTGTTTTTGTATTTTCTGTCTGCACTGTCTGGTCTTATTGTCTTATTGTCTTTTTGTTCTATGTAGCACCATGGTCCTGGAGAAATGTTGTCTCATTTCACTGTTTACTGCTTAAGCTATATATGGTTGAAATAACAATAAAGCTTCTTGACTCTTGACTCTTGAATCAGATGCCATATTCTTCCATCTATAGTTACAATTACAGCTTATATTAGTGTCCTCATTTTAAAATATCATTGAAACAACTTACACAAGGACTTGTATGTAAGATTCTCCACATACGCTACCACCAAAAGTGATTAAAAGTGTTTCTTTTTAACAAATGTACAATACATTTTTTTTTTTTGTGAGACGTTGTTTATTTCACCTTTGTGAAAAGAGTCTCAACTGTCACCATGGGAACAAGAGGTACTTTCTGGTTTGTCTGTACCATGACAAGATGTATTTTTGGTAAGGCAACAACTGTCTAAAGTGATAACAGAAAATAATTGGTTTCATGGATGTTCCATGGAGAAAAATGTAACTGTAAATGGATAGAACGTACATAGAATTAATTAAAAAAATAAATCTCCAAGTTTTAAGAAGATCTGTTGCTCATTTTCCAGAAAAACCTTTAAAAAAATCAACCAATATTTTCATTAAATTAAACGTTTTACTGTTTTTTTTATGAATTTACTTTGTTCCAAAAGTTCAGTAAAGCACGATAAAAGCCCCAGAGAAAGAAGACCTTTTGGACACCTTCATTAGTTGTTTGAATAATAATATGAAGTACATTCATCATGCCGAGAAACAAAAGTCATTTGTCTAAACCACTTAAGCCTTCCAAAGAACAATGATAAATCAGCCTGCCTTTTCCTTCTGGTCAAGTGTTTGCTACTTTCCTTATCATTTGTCATTTACAGCAGTCACCTCCTTAGTTAACAGTGACTACAAATGGAAACTGATTCCGCAATGATGGACAAACAAAAACATCAATAATAATCTAAGAAATAATACCTGGAGAAACAATAAAACAAAAAAGAAGTGAAAGCAGGAATGTGAGATAAACAATAATTGCTGTTGGCAGTTGACACTGTTAGAACTTTTTTAAGAAAGACATAAATGGCCAGTGCCTGAGAAGCACTCGGCAGTTTTTGTTGGCAGTCATGAACTTGATGGGATTAGGGGGGTTGGCAAAACAGAACAATATCTTCAGTAGCTTCACTTTCAAAAAAAAAAAAGCGCTATCTGTCTCCATGGTTAGAACCTTTAAGCTGTTGTTCCTCCAGATGCTGCTGTTTGATCTACATTGGTGAGAGATTTCCCAAATTTCAAAGTACCAAAGTATCATGCCACAAGTGCGTTTCAATCACTCAACAAAGCCTGGGCTTCAATAAATCCCGGTTATTCCACTTGACATTTTTTTAAAGAAGAATAGTCTGAGGACGGTAATCCGATAATTGACTTTACTGACACAGTTGGGCAAATCATGAAAAAGCAGAAATTGGAACCTTGTCTTGAGCACCAAACCTTTTAACCTCTAAAGAAAAAACGTTCACTTGGAATGACTCGCATTTCAATATTTACAGTTAAGATATCCCATGGTTCCATTGGCTCTTTCGTAATGTAAGTACCATCGGGTAGGGGAGTCTAATCTTATACGCAAAGGACTGGTGTGGATGTAGGGTTTAATTCCGAGATTAAATCATTTCCTATCAAGCAGGGGCCACACCAGGTTCCACCTGTTTAATAAGTGTATATTGGCTTTTTGCTTGGTTGGAATGAAATCTTGCACCTACACAACAGCCTTTTATAGATAAGAATGTAAACCCCTGTGTTAAAAGCTAATTAGAAGGGGTACTCACATAAAAGACATACTTTTCAGGGGTCTCACCCTGGGGTAAGGCTTAGTACTTTTTTTTTTAGTACTATTCATTCTTAGCATTTTTAACCAATACCACCCACTACTAACCCTTTCCAATATCCAAGATAAGAGATTTTGACTCAAGACCAAGCTTCTTTAGAAACAACAGAGTAGTTGGAAACAAGTGCGTGCTGATTTAGCATGTAAAATGGGGACAGGATTGAACTAAAGGATGGTGCAGATTTAGAACATAGTTTTGCAGCAAAGATTGGCTTCAGATGAGAAAAAGAAAAAGCGGTTCACAAACAGAACGTACACAAACATGGGAAGTGGTATTTGCTCCATAAGGAAAGTTGCCAGAGAATGAGTAAGCTTGGCTGTTCTGACCACTGCCTAGTGAATCACATAATGAGAATCTTCTGGAAGAAAATATTCTCCTCAGAATCTCTAAACAACTACCCGCTCAAGCCATGAGAATACAGGAAGTTTGGGAACACCTTGTCCTACTTTTCAAAATCTCCTTAATTGTTTAGTTTCAATGACCCAGAACACATGTCGAATACTGTTCTAAAGACCTTTGGAGAAGAAGGAGGTAGTCTATAAAGGAATGGTCTGACAAGTCTGCCAACTTTAACCCAATTGAGCTGCTTTGGGAGGAGATGGATCGAAAGGTTTGAGAGGGGAGCCACTCCACAGTTTCCTCTGGGAAGTCCTGTAAGAGGAATGGTTCTGCAGAAATGTTGAGAAAAAAGGCTGTTTGTGTGATGAGATGTGAGTCTTTGTTAAATTATATCTGCTAAGGAAGCCACTGGAATTTTCATTTGCTAGACAACTGGGCAAGTAAATGCTTCAAGGTTTTTATGTTTTGGTTGAGCCAGAAACCTTATTACTAGTTATCTAGTTAAGTGCATTCATATAGATTATGGAAAATTGAAAGGTTTATGATTATTTTCTTCTAGCAGAGTTTCTGATGCAGCACCCATGAACAAACAATCAGCTTGTCCTAATAGTGCACATTAAAGATCTTGTTTGGGGCTCCAGAGTGGTGGAACAGACTCATGAGTTCGATTGCTGACAATCCTACAGGTATCTATGGCCAGAAGCGAAAGGAATAAAATCGGCTATGCTGTCTGGGTTCAGAGAGTTACTAAAGGATAATGGCATAATGTTTCTTCTTTGTAAGGATATCTTTGTGGAAGAGAAATGTCAGAACTCCTCTGAGTGTTCGGTGTTGCAGCAGTTGCAACAGATGCAACAATGTGGTTGGCAAGCTTCATGTGTCTTGAAGGAAGTAGGTCCATCAAGGTTCTTTGGTAGTGACCAAATGCGGCACCAAAGGTTTGTTGTTTTTTTTAGGCTGTTGAACCTAACTGTCCAGTAGACAATTGCAAATAAAATAACCTATTAGCTGGATGCATAGTGTCAAGACCTGAGTAACAACAGACAAACAATCTGAATTTTGAACTGGTTCATACTATACCTATTAGCATAAGTGTGTGACCATCCTGGTGATTAGCTCAGAGAGGGAAAAAAAATTGATTATTATTACACTGGGTTACATTGTGAGGAGGGAAAACTCACTGAGGCAAGTGTGTATGTGTGTGTGTGTGTATGTGTACGTAGTTCTCAGCTTTCCCCTGCAAAGCAACCCCATTAAAACTCCCACTGGCCTAACATATCTGCATAGCTCAAGTTTCCTAGCTTTGCAACAATCCAAAAATCGATGACTACTCTAGTAGTCTGCCTGCCTTG
This sequence comes from Bagroides melapterus, assembly GCA_028566695.1. NCBI lineage: Eukaryota > Metazoa > Chordata > Actinopteri > Siluriformes > Bagridae > Bagroides > Bagroides melapterus. Next base: position 9,865,806 of record JAOTRN010000030.1, read on the forward strand.
CAGTCTCAATTAATAATACAAGCAAAAACACCAGTGATAGGGTTAGAGTTAGCTTCCATCAACTCTGATCATCGAAAACGTTTGACAGACAGGTACGTAAGCTTTTCAGATGCAATAGAAAAATGGCATTAAGAGGACGATTAAGAGGAAGTTATACCATCCTGATGAAAATATATACAAATATGGATGAAGATGTAAATCAGTTCAAGCTAAATTAGCAACGCTATGAGCTACATCCTCGATATATGTCAGGCCTTAACATAAGTGTGTGTGTGTGTGTGTTTAGCTATTTTGATCGATACAGTGTTCTGCATTTGCTTTATTCATATGCAAAGATCCTCTCTTATCACAGGCTCCAAGTCCACTGACACACAAATAATTCTTCACAGAGTATAAATTCAGTTGCATGGCAACCAGCAATTAAGATTACCTACAGTACTGGAGAACCTGTTGGATATTATTTACCCATTTGAGGTTCCCATTTAAGTCATATACAGCATCAACTGATCAAATTACATAGCTACTTAACAGGTAGAGCTCAATTTTTCATCAGCAGGAACACAGACTCTGGTAATCTCTGTAGACTTAGCTACAGGCCTATCTTGTAAACATAAATAAAACAGATGCACGCCGTCAAGTCAAAGCAGAAGTGAAGGTATTGCTATTTAGATCATGCCCCTGTAACAGTTATTACACACCTAATCACAGTTAGATGAGTTGATCTGGATTCATTGTTTGATATTTCCGGTCATATGTTTGTAAGAGTATGATCTACTGTAAAGCTAACAGAAAGGAGAGTTATATATTTTATTATAATATTGATGTTTAATTATAGGTCAGATCAGGCAGAACTTTTTGTCAAGCTGGCAGGATCTCTGATTCTAAGTTTTTGTCAAACATAGGCTTGGCAGAAAGTGGGTTAAGCATAACTACTGTTTCATTTTCAGTGCCCAATGTCTTGTAAAATAAAAGTCAAAATCCACCCTGGTTGTGCTCAATGCTATTGTTAAAATTGCTCAGACAAGCCAATAACAATCTGCATTGTGGGATATTTGAAGGAGTCATTGATCTCTGATACAATTTGCAGACGATGGCAGCAAAATGTATACTTGTATTCAGACAGTTTTTTTTTTCTGCTGTATTTTTCTCCCTCGAATATGTCATTGTTGATTCAAGTGTCCTCAAATGAGGTTAAGGTACCATCATGGACAGTAAAAATATATTCTGATATGATGTCAGTGCATACTGTATGCAAACTGTCAGTAAAACAATAGTTAAAAATTTTTTCCTCTAAAAAATTGTGGTCCATTTGCATTATGGTATAAGTGCTTGGACCCCTGTTTACGTCAACAAATTCATCATTGTAATGTAACAATAGATTATTTAAATATTGAAAAAAATCCAAAAACCATTAAAGCTTCGGTACAAAACTTTTATTCAAAAAGAAGAAGGAAATAACAGTGGATATTAGTGTTAATATTTACTTAGGGATATCAGTGCCACTATACGTGTCTTTCTCAGAGCTACCTGCAATTTAACAACTTAATCGTGATACAGAATGCTCTATTAGACCTCGACCTGAAGCAGGAATTACAGTTTACAATTTAGTTTACTGATATGCTGATACACTGATGTCACAATGTCATACTGCTAAGAAAGAAAACAAAAATCAGGCTCTATTCAACCTTCTCAGGGAATTTCTTTCTTTTCTTCCTGAACTGTTAAATATGAAGGAGTACGGAATGTGGAATTTCTATAACCATCCGAGGTGATTTGGGTGGCTCTGGAACTGTGCAACAGTTATCCTGTGAATTCAACCTGTACTTGGGTCCATCGTGCATTTTAACGTTGAGTGGCATTGTGGTCTCCATGCACGTAAGATTCACGTGAATATATTGGTGTATGATGGAATCAAGTGACCAGTGCTCTGTGGTGCGCCAGAACAGATACTACACTATGTGTATTGTTTTTTGTTTTTTGTTATATTTTCTAAAACAAAATGAAATGATAATGGAAGTGGTTTCCTATCTGGTCATTAAAATACAGTAGTTTAAAAAAAAAAAATCACATTTCAGGCTCACTTTGGAAAATGCACTTAAACGAAAAGATTCTTTATGACCAAACCTTTGTGAAAAGAGTGTTTGAGAAGCGGGTGTGCAACAATCCTGGCGGAATTCCTGCTGCTTTCTTTTATTTTCCAAACGGCTATGAGAAGTGATTTCTTCTGGCGTTTCGATGTACAGTACATGGATATACAAATATGTCTATAGTATGCAATATAAGGTTGCTTAATTGAGGTTTTTTTTTAATGAGTGGGTACAAAAGGTTCAACATTTCTATAGCCAGCTTTACTTTCCAATATAATGTACTGGAAGTACTGGAAATGTGCCAATTGTGCACCTTCCAACAGCCCAATTAAGGTGATATTCAAGAAAAGATGCCAAAACAAATTCTGATACAAAAAAGGTATGGTCATTAAGGCAAAAATGGACAAGATGCACTATTCACTTTGGATAATGCTATCCAACAAGGAGCCGGGTATTCAGCTTGAACGTTAACCAATCAAAACAATCTCCCCTGCCCCGTAATATTTTCTAGAACAATCATGTTTACAAGTAAAATTCCTTATCTGGGGGGCACGATGGCTTGGTGGTTAGCAACTTTGCCTGACACCTCCAGGGTTGGGGGTTCGAATCCTGCCCCCGCAGTGTGTGTGTGTGTGTGTGTGTGTGTGTGTGTGTGTGGGTGTGTGTGTGTTGTGGGTGGAGTTTGCATGTTCTCCCTGTGCCTCTCGGGTTTCTTCCGGGTACTCCGGTTTCCTCCGGCATCTCTAAATTGCCCATAGGAGTGAGTGTGAGTGTGAATGTGGCCCTGCAATAGACTGGTGACCTGTCCAGGGTGTACCCTGCCTTCGGCTGTAAATGGCTGGGATATTCATATTCAGATTCAGATTCGTAGCTTTATTGTCATTTCAACCACATATAGCTGAAGCAGTACATAATGAAATGAGACAACGTTTCTCCAGGACCTGGTGCTACATAAACAAACAACACATAGTACAGACAAAAATTTGGTGC
>JAOTRN010000030.1:9888619-9913368 GCA_028566695.1 Bagroides melapterus
ACTAAGTAATAACATAAACAATAAACGGTCAATATTTGGTGTGGAAACTCTTTGCTTGAACATAAGCGGTAGTGTTCGATACAGATTTGTGCAGTATTCTGCAAGATGGTGCAAATGTAATTATTACTGCCACAATATCAATATTTGATGCATACTACATGGAATCGTCACTCTTACGACGGAAAGTCTCATCACACCTCATGCAATGAAGAGTCTGAGTTGTTTTTAAGGAAACCAGGTGCTGTCCTCGGTGCTGAACCTCAGCTGCAAAACAAGCTTCAGCCACATAGTTTTGTACTGTTGGAAGCAGCTAGTGGCTCATAATCGCTACCAGCTGCAGCTGCTCACTCCATCCCTAGAGTGGCTACAAAAGCTCCACTCCAACAGTAGCAAGGTGGGTGGAACATCAGACAAGTACTCTGGCCTTTTTCTTTCCTCACCCACCGAAGAAGCAGACCCTGAGGACAGTGTTGACTGCAGCTGTTGTCTTTGAAGCATATCAGGTAAATACTAGTAAAAATACTACATATCCCTAATACAAATCATAAACACGCTTACCCAGTATAACATTATTTACAAATGAAAAGTCCTTTCAAAAATGTTCAATAAAGGTTCATCATATCACCATATCGGGAACAGTTCAGTGGGTTTTATCCAATTTTAACTGTGGTGTCTCCACCAAACACAGCTGAAGTTATTATAGAAATAATAAGGTAGAAAATGAACATACTGATATAAACTTGTGATTTCCAGCTGCATTACAATCAGGGCTGCTATCATGTTATCTTTAATTTGATGTGTGGATATATGCGCTTTTATCTTTAGGCTAAAATGAAATCCTAGTACAGTATTTTCAGAGCAACCTCATTAAATGAAATAAAAACCAAAACACGTCACACACTGCTGGTTAATACAAAAGGCAATACATGTGCATGAAATGAGATGTCAGTTTAAAGGATTTCCCGATGTTCTTCTGCTTATTATGCATTGGTGGGTTGAGATTGATCTGGCCACAGACTCCAATGTGAATCTCATGCAAATGGACTTGACCTGTTGCCACACGCCGATGCCTCTATAAATGAATACCATACAATTTAACAATTCTTTTTTGTCTGGGTTCAGAAAGCGCACTGACTGGTGGCTTTTCACCTAATGCAGTGGTCACTGAGGGTCAGTACTTCCCTGCCAGATTGACCAAACAGAGATGATATGTTAGCTGAGACGGCGCTTTGTAGTTTCTCTGTAACGTGACAATGTAGAATGTATTGCCTTCAAAACAAATAATAGGAACTAACTTGCGTTGCTTGATTATTTTCCTATAATGTGTCGGATAGCTTTATTCCAGATGTCTACCCTTAATTCTATATTATTTTGTGCAATCTCAGTTTCAATCTTCTGAAATCTCACAAGGCTCACCTTCAAAAAATTGGTGAGAGAAAGGTCACTTTCACACATTGTCAGATTCACCAGATTCTTTCTCTAGTTGTGTCATGCGACAAATGATTGTGGCAACAGAAGAGTAACAGTGTCTTACATAATCAAATATTTTCAAACAAGTACGGCCAGACAAAATGTAACTCTGATACACAGATACCGGCAAAATTACAGCTAAACAGACGCTAGTTTAAAGCCATACCATGTCAATGGTGCCATAGTTTGGCAAAGCTGTTTATGTATAAACACTACAAACAAAAGAAATGGCAACACAGTGAAGGGAACAATTGTGAAACAAACAAGCTGAGTCCATTAATGTCCTTAAAAACTGTGTTTGTTAAGTAGAGCCTGATGAATTCTTGGATTGATTCTGCTGGCATTTTTATTTCTTCCTTTCACCAGTTCCAACAGGCGGATAATCCTGAAGTGTATAATCCTGTTTAAGTAAATTTCGCCACGCAGCCTGTCAAAACACAGCTGTCCCCAATTCCTAAACATACGCACACCTGTAAATGCTGACTTGGTGGAATGTCAAGACTTATATACACAGGAATTGACCTTCTGAACAGATCATCAGATTATATGATGCTCGGATATGATCGAAACAAAAACTTGTTCGTTTGAAACGTGGCTCCATCATCTGCCATTATGGTTGTAAACATGACAGCCTTTATAGATCATTGAGATTAACTCAACAAACACTCAATCGAAACCCAAAATGGACGAACAGTTGATGTCTTGAACAGTCCAGGAAAAAAAAAACACAGGTAGATCATAATCTCGTATCCGCAAGCTCTAATTAACTCACATAACCATTCGCTCATTGTGCATGGCAAAAGCGATCCCTGCCCTCCAATCCAATCTATTAGACAGGATTGTGACTGAGCACTCATTAAAGAGGAACTAAAAATGTAAATGAACAGAAACGGGCACCAGCCTGCATTGCGATTGAGCCTTCATTGGATATTTTGGTTGAAAAGAGTTTCCAGCAGAGATGCAACATGACTCACAGCTCAGCGTGTGCCAATCAATAGTTAGTGAATGCTTATTAAGTACGAGTTAATAGCAACTCTGATATCGCTTCTGTTTTAGTGTCAAAGAAAAATGCCACAAAAAGGGCAAACAGGACTGAACCAGTTAAAGATTTATGAAGCATGCTTCAGAGGAGAATGTAGAGATTAGAAACAACAAACTGTCACAAAGATCTCAAGAGAAACAACTAAGAGCTTTAAACAAGTGAAGCAAAGTCTCAGTTAAGTTAAGGAACAAGCCCACAAGTGGAAAAAGAATGTTTCATCATTAATATACTGACTGAACTTGATTCTAATTATCATTATCATATATTGAAATTAAATAATATTTCACAAAGTCAAGGTGTGTTGCGACATAATTTATCACAATGATTCCTTTTCACTTTGTGGTTTCGCTGTAAAATTGCAAGCTGCGATTTTACTTCTATTACCTTGAAGAGAGACAAAAGAGAGGATGGTGAGGGAATGACTGTTTATAGATAACAAAGCATATGTCATGTGGCATCAAACCACCTATTCTTTAAACAATATTACACGTTTCCTTTGTTTTCCAATTTGTGTGGCAGGTTTATAGCTGTACACAAATAGTGACGAGCTCTTTTGCTCTCGCATTTCCGTACATCGTATTCCACAGTCAGGGGTTAGAATATGATGAGGTGCTCTGACCTTGATGCCATAAAGCCTTGTCCTTCACCTTTTCTGATTGATTATATTATCATTCTCAAATATCTGCTCCAGGAACTCGATCTTCCTCGATTTTATAGACACCCATAAATATGGGTATGACTCAGGAATAAGCTATTAAAGTTTCCAGTTGAAAAGTTGTGTAGTTCTAAGCTTCTGGGGAAAAAAAGAAATGAAGAGAAGTTTTAGGAAGATGATTATAGCAGTCCTGATCCTGTCATTCTGCTTTATGAATAGAATCACAAAGGCCTGCTCTTTCCCAGTGACCACAGTCAAGAAAATGTTTACTGTTGGTGACGGGACAATTTGCCCTTATGCTCCTTCCTCTAGCTGTAACAGACAGCTCTAGACACGGCGGTCTCTTCTCGTTTTAAGGGTGACATTTCACTGTTTATTTTTTTCTTCCTAGGCCAGACTCTGGGGTGAATTTTAAATCACTGACAATAGGGTGTAAGGGCATGACCGTGTGTCAATACCCCATGACTCCTGCCCTAAATAGATTCATGTGCTTGACAGCCCCAGCAGAGTCACTAATATTCTCATCTCTGGCTGACCCTTATGTTTGAACTGTAGTATAGAGGGGGGAAAGCAATAATCCCTCTCACTCTGGTAGGGCTTAAAGGGAAGAACAGGACTTGGTGATCTCAATTCTTTACCCAATTTGGTTAGCAGACAGCTCTTGATGGTTACCAAACAGCTCTATGACAGCTACTGAACTCGGGAGGGTGAAGTAGATGAACAATTACCTAGTCATGCTGTGATTGACAGGAAAGACAGAACTTCCCATCCAGTCAGCACAACCATCACTCCTGTGTCACAGATGACTGTGGGATCAGCAGGATTCAAATTTGTGAATCTTCTGACATCTGAGATACTGAGAGACCAGCCATCCATAATTGAAGCCAACAATTAGTTAGTCTTGCTGTGATTGACAGGAAAGAGATACCCTTCCATCCACCAAGCACTACCATGACTCTAAGCCACAAATGTCTGTGGTATTCAAACTTGAACCCTTTTGTTTTGTTATGTGTCACCTGGGTGATGGTGTGGCTCACAAATTTCTAAACCTGAGATGTACCTGAAAGGTTTTTCTGGACTTTTTTGAAGCAAGGAATGTTGACTCTAGCCGATTACCCCAATCCGTCATATGCTTCTTTTACACCAAAGCAAAAATCTTGTCTTGTGAAGGTCCAAAATAACTCCAATAAAACACCTTTTTTTATTCATTTAACATTAAATATATACAAGCCTCAGCAGTGCAGAATGCTCAATCATGGAGTTTAATAAAAGTATCCTGAACTGGTCAGTTTACATCATAATATTGGGCAGTGGGAGAGAAGCCATATAAACATTCCACATTAAATGAAGTCCCAATAAAACTGAGCTCATAAAAGCACAAGCTTGACAATTTGTTCAAAATATGCTTTCAAATAACCCCCCCCCCCCTTTTTTTTTAGACAAAGGGATTCTGTATTGAAGCTATGACACAATAAAAGGGCAGCTGTTTCATTTCAGTGTGGATGTATTTAGATGCCATGGTTTACAAGATTTTGAGTAAAATGGGCAATATTGTGAAATATTTTTAATTCCAAAAATGTCAGTTTGGTATAAACTTGTTGATGAGAAAAAAAAATGTTTTGCAGCATTGGTTGTTTTGTAAAAAAATAAAGTTGTTAGAAGGATTTTAATCTCACATTTAATCATGTGGAAAAGCCATTTAAACACGTTCCTGTTATCAGTCATGTAATAGAGGCAACAGTAAATTCCTTTACCAGCCTGCCCTTTTTTTCACCGAAGCTAATAAAGTACAGATTCTACAGCTTTGAGCTACTGACTAAGCTGCTTTTATCGAAAATGAATTAACACCTTCTGACCAATCAGAATAGCAAACTCCCATGCAGGGTTGTGAGGAACGTGGAGCCTATGCCAAGGAACCCAGGCACAAGGCAAGGGACACCATGGATAGGGTGTTAACCCAGTACAGGGGAAAACTTTGGATATCTGCATACAAAGCATGCCTTTGGACTTGGGGAAGAAACCAGTGTACCCAGAGGTTTCAAACCCAACTGTGCTAATATAAATGCTTTGAATATGAAATATTATTACAGTAAGATGAGCAAAAAGACCTGAACACTTTGGCTTCCAATTGACTGCATGCATTACAAAATTACGAGGGGTTTACAGAGGTTGAAAAATTGAACGGAGAACATTATTATTTTTTTTAGCTTATCGTTAGTCAGAAAAAACAATATTTGCTTTTATGCATTCATCATAAGAGGAATGACAAAAATGACATTTCCAGTAATTTGTTCTTTTTTTTCCCCGATTAGCTACTGTGGACTATTTTAGCTTGGGGAACATACAAATCTAGAAAATTCCATTGAAATGAATGGCAGCTGGCATTTCTTTCGAGAAAGATTAGGATATTTATTCAGCCACGCTGCTTTTGTAAACAGTCCCGTTCCCTAACATCCTGAGATGTTATTTCTATCCCGGCAACCACAAGGGAGGACTAAGACTTGTCATGTGCAGCTGTAAACAAGATTACAATATGATTGAATATGATTATGTTTTGTGTAGTTAACAGTATGTGATAAAGACTTTAGTAATGGTCCATTGCACAACATATTAAAGCATAAATCATCCCTCTAAGCAGAAATACTGCACTTGGTGGCTTTGTACCAGCTACTTACTCATTGAATGTGTGATGCAAGTCAATGATTTCTCATCACAATTGGTAGTACCTGATAAGAGTACAAGCTTACTATCCAGCCCTACTTAGAGCTAAATGAATGGAGGGCTGGATAATAAGACACAATGAGACTAAGACAAAATGAGGCTGTAAATAAAACCCTCTGGCTTCCGCTAGCTAGCGCCCAGGCACATTAGCGCTCCCCATCATTAGCTTCACGAGCTGTAATTTAAAGAAATGTCTGGTCCTCCAGGGGATAGTGAGGCACAAGGCGAAACTTTTTTCCCCTCCGATTCATCAATTAGCAATTCTTTTATCGGGATGCACAATGAATACTTATAACTTTTTAAAGTGATCTAAAGAAAAAACACATACAAAAGGCATACACAGAAGTGTCTTGTGTTGACTGCAACACGTGATATTTGCATTACGTAATACCATTAATTTCTCTCATTCAGAAGAAAGTGAATGATACCATTCTAAAAAAGTGGAACTAAGCTTCTTGCTTGTGGCATTTTCTTGTGTGGTTCTTTCTTTCAAGTGTGAATTGGAACTAGCATCTTTTGTTACCCACTTATTTTAGGCATGAAAAACATTAAAACTGACAAGTAAGTTGGATTGGATTTGATAAGCACTCTGAAGTTATTCTGCTCAACTAACATGTAGAGAAATATGACAAACTATCCATTGATGGTTCACGGGCATGAACGAGCAAGTAGCACCTGTGATAAGCAGATTTTGCTTTTTAGACTATTAGATTAGTTATTTTTGTATTTTTGATTTTTGTTGAGGCCACAAACATCTTTATTTTCTATTAATGCATTAATTTAACTATTTAACTAGCTTGCTATACATAACATAGCATAGTGGGTTATAATTTGAGGTTCACGGGATACCCAGGGGTATGTGACGCATAGCTGGAGGGATCGTGAATTTTTAATTTTGTTACAGTGGAAGAAGAAATCCCAACCTACATTAAAAAATTTTAGGGTTCCAAGCACCAAAGTTAAATCAGGTGTAATTGTTCTGTCGGTAGAAAGCTCCGAGGCATAGAAAGGACCAGAATGCTCTATAGATTTCTAAATTTTAAATAATGTTTCAAAAATAAATCCACACTGAGTAGACTTGTGGAATTTATTATACATTAAAAGATGTCCCTGGATACAAAGGGTTGGAAAACCAAAAGCCTGGTCAATTAGGTTTCCAAGTAACCACGAATGTGGGACTGGGCAACACCTTTGAGCATTTTGCATGCCTTTTTTGTTCTAGATAATAATGTTTATCTACACAAAGATCATATCCAAAAGTAAAGCACACGCTGGGCAGTCTTGTTTAAGGACATCCTGAGAACATTTATTTTCTGCCTTTAATTTGGATGAACAGCCTCCTTGCACAACACAAGCTGAGTTAGTTTATCTTCGGAAAGAAAATCAATACGTAGTCATGCCTTGCATGTTTTCCCAGTGTGTCGGTTATTAGAGATGACCTTCACAATGTTCTCGAGACAGTCAGTTGAGGTTGGGGCTTTCCATTTAATCTACAGCACATCACAATCACTTAGGCTGCGCTCATTTGGTTATCAATCATGGTAAAGTGTTCCCTCTACAATCATTTGGCTTTGTTTCTCTGCTGGCACTGCAGAGAAGGGTCTGAAGGGAACTGTTGCTGTAGAGATTAGCAATGTAGCATGGCTTCGTTTAACCCCAATAATCTCCCAGTTTACTTTTCTAACTAACTACAGTTTTCTTACTACTTATGTTGGTAGATAGGTACTAATGTATCTGAGTTTCGTTGTAGTTACTAAAACAGATATTGCCTTATGTTTGAGATGAATTGCTAAAAAATACATTATTACTTTATGGATTTGAAACTGTGCAAGATATTCGTCATATATTCATTTTTGAAACAGCACTCAATTTGATATTTGATACTTCCATTCCCTTATATTTTCTCTTAGAAGAGCAGTAAATGCAGATAAAAAAAATGTGCAGTTTCCAGGGAAAGATATCATCCCAGAGCATCTACTGGTAAAGGATAAGTTCTGCAATAAAGCAGATTTTATATGATGTAATTTTAATTTTTAATAACTAACCTGACCGTGCATTTCATACCGTGTATGAACAATATCAACAACAGGAAAAACAGAACTCATTACTCGGTGTATTTAGTTGCGGACTTGAGTACATACCGGACTTTACTTGTCAAAACCTTTCTCCAAGGGGAGCGACTTGGCAAAGAACATTAAATGGAGTAAACATGACCTTCCATTTAGAAGATTAGTCTCATCCCCTAACCCATATCACCTTTTGGCCAGAGATCTGGGCAAAATCGTACATCAGGCTTAATTCAATAAGCAGTCTGTGAGACACGATCTCCATATAAATCAGGGGTGGAGGACATCAGTACAGACGGTATGGCAATCTAGAGATTCTCTCCAAGTGAATTCTTTAAATATTTTCATAGTATGATAACCCAGTCTATAAATATCACAGATTCACTCTATTATTCACACAACCTTATAAAACATATTTTATTCTTAGGGGAACATGGCGGCTTAGTGGTTAGAATGTTTACCTCACACCTCCAGGGTAGAAGGTTCGATTCACACCTCCACTGGGTGTGTGGAGTCTGTAAGCTCTCGCTGTGCCTTAGGGGTGTGCTCTAGGTACTCCAGCTTCTTCCCCCAATCCAAAGACATGTGTTGGAAGCTGACTGGCATCTCTAAATTTTGTGTGATGTGATAGACTAGCATCCTGTCCAGGGTTTACCCTGCCTTGTGCTGTGAATCTACCAGGATAGGCTCTGTGGTCTGGCAACCCAGTAGGATATGCAGTGTAGAGGATGGATTTGACCACAGTCAAATTGCAGACTCAAGAACTTAAAAAAAAATACTGCAGCAAAGCTAGGAAACCTATGAAATAAAAGAAAATCTACCTATATTTCATTGGACCATGGAATAGCATAAGAGCAAGAGGCATTAGGTCTGCATGGGAAGACTTTTCAGTCAACTTACATCAATTTTTCTATATTAAATATTGCAGAGTGCACATTTAAGTTGGCGATGAGAAAGTAAATAATGCTGAATAAACAACTGCCATAAAGAATCATATTAATTCTCAGATTTTGCACGTATTTGCATTTCGGGTTATGATGATGTATGTGTTCAGGTCTTCATCTTTAATCCAAAATAGAATGTAGGAATGCAGTAAATGTGAGATTCAGTAACGGTGCAGGCGGCTCAACACCGCTGATATATCAAAATAAAATTCTAAACTATATTAAAGGGCCAATTTTAACTAGCTTTAGTCAAGTTCTAACTCTAAAAATTAAGCAGGTGTCAGCATTAAATCTTCATAGGAGAACAATTTATGACGATTTATAGTCTCGCAAGCAGGAGCTCAAATGCTGCTCGTAAATACACACACAGAAAAAAAAAAATCAGATGCATGAGTGGAAAATCATATTAACATCACCTGTCACCTGAGGAATTCAATTTAATTCCATTTTATTTTCCCAAATGCTGTCTTCATGTGGACGAGAGAAAAAAAAATAAATGTGTATACAAGAGTACAGTGCCTAAATTACATGGTGACCCCCTGTTTAATGTAGCCTGTTAATTATAAAAGCGTATTGTCCTCTTCCTTGTTTGTGGCCACTGATTGAATACAGTATGTTCCTGTAATTACCCTGTGTTTTGACCCCTGTTCCATCTACTGTGCCCAAAACAGAGTTTAATTGCTCGGAAAAGAAAGATGTATTCCTTGATTATTTTATGCAACATTTATTAGCCTTGGTTAAAAGCTAAAAAAGAACACCAGCAATAAGATTACATTATCTCAACAGTCCTCAGGCAGAGTTCTATTCTCAGAGCGCTGGATTGCTATTCCATTTCCCATTACTGCATATTATTCTGGAAATGATAATTTAGTATTTAAAAAAATGACTGCAGTAGGGTTATTCCCTAATACAGTGTGAAGGATTTATTCAAATAGTTTAAGGGTCCTAAAAAGTCCAATACAACAGACTGATTTATAATTGCAAAAGAAAACATTTTTAGAATTATGAATAAATTTAAGCACAGCTGATCTTTTAAGTAGATTCATGGAATTTTAGTAGATACTACAATACAGTAGAAGGGTGTATAATGTAGCTGTCTGGTAAGTAAACATTGTTAAGGTTGTTATGTTGGGCTTATCTGTAGCACTATATATTTTAACTCCTGGTAACTATGTCAGTGAACGTTTTCATTGAAAGCAATGATTACACCATGCAGAAAGAAAAAATCGCCTGGATATTGGACGTGAGATACAATTGTAGTTACTGTGATAATTTTTATTCAGGCCTTTGGCCTGTAAATATGACTTTAGTACCAATATAAAGAAAAAGAACATGGAATTTGCATTTCTTAGTCAATAAAGAAGTCTGTTTGTAGTCAAATACCAATTCATCCAATCCATTTTTCTTCATTTATGCTCGTAGCATGGAGTCATCTTGAAAACCAGGGGAAAAAAAAACTACCGGTTAAAGGAGGTTTTATGTAGGAGGTTTAGCTGACTGAAGAGATAAAAACAAACAGCACCTGCCTGCTGCCTTTTCAGCAGCTGCTCTAAAATCCAGTGAAACCCAGATCATATCACGCTACTTACCGACAAATCCTCTACTAGCAGCCTTCAAATTGTCTCCCTCCTTTTGTTAAATATATGTATGTTAATGGACTAGATTTACACCCAGTCACAAAAGGAAGATCAGTGCGTGCATCCATGACTGTGACCCAATGACAGTGTGATTGGTAGCATCCACCTTCGGTAAGACAAATCTCAGTCAGTGTTCATCAAGCTGTATATTTTAAAGAACACCAATCCTCTCCTGTGATCAAGCTTATCTCTTTGACTTTTAGAACTAAGTATTTATGAAAAGAACACTGAAAAGCAGATGCTTGGACAGATGCTCAGAATCCGCATTGTTCCTTCTCTGTATCAACTGTCTGTATCAACCTGTAATTATGGCTTCTTGTTCTTTATTCTAGGGTAGGACACAAAGCACTATGGGAGCCATCTTGAGATTAAGTGGTACAAACAAAAACAGCAGGAGTGTTAATGGCACCTATTGGCCATCAGCCCACAACCACCTTTGACTGCCCCCCCTCGGCTTCTCTTGGAAGGCCGGCTGCCAGTGATCAAGTAACGATGCCAATTTGTGCAAACTTGCTCTATGGGAAACTCCCCAAAAAGTGCTGCTTAAATATTCAGTGTCTCACTATCAGTGACACTAGAAGGCATGGGTCTAGTGCAAATAGAAGGTTTACAATTAACGAGACTAGATAATAAATGCCTTCCATTTATTAGAACTTGGGGACCTAACCCAAACTATTTCCAACAAGTCAATGTCCCTATCCTCAGAACAAGATCCAAAAAGACATGTTTGGCAAAAATTGGTGTGAAAGGATTCTGCACAGAGCCCTGACCTCAACCCTACTGAAAACACTCCAGAACACAGCCAAATGCTAATTGTACAGCTAATTGTTCCTGTAAATCTATTTTAAGAATGCCGTGCCCACAAGGCAGGGTCATGAAATATCTTGACTGTCTACTCCTGAAATTGACTTACCTTCACCTCTTAACCTTCTTGCTGATGGTATAACTCCAGAATATGATTCATGCAATGCTGGTTGGCTCTCCTTCTGAGCAGTCACGTAACACGTCATTTTTCTTCCCCACAAATGTCTCATATATATTCACTTAGAGGCTGTTTCTGCATTCATAGGAGCTCTTGCTATTCCCTGCTTGCGAGTGCATTATGTGTGATAACTCAGTCCTGGAGCACTTAAGTGATGCTCAATACCAGTGTGCTGCTTAAAGAGAGGGTGAAATATTTCACTCATTCCACTGCAGACACTTCTTATCACAAGCTCCTTTAAGTAAAAGTCTGCATCTCCTGAACCTGAATGCGAGCAACGTATAAGCTCTTGAGATATTCTAACTCCTATAAGGAGGCTGCAGCTATAGGGAGGATGTTAGGATTATCCAATCCTTACCACACACCAGATTGGAGACAGAAACGGTGCTGAAATCATGGTACTGCATCCTGATTTCATCCTTATCAAGAGTCATATTTTAAATCTCACAGCTTGATGATTCATTATCAAATGATCAATTTTCAATTTTTTTTCCTGAAAGAAAAACAACTATGTTTTAGACATGAGTCTCATTTACATTAATGCAGCGTTTTTTTGTGTTTTTTTTTTTTTTTTACAGAGGGTTATAACAGTAACATCACTTTACACCAAACCCCATTACTTATTATTTTCCAATAAAGCATGCCCCCAAGTGTCTTACTCCTTACTTAACTCTTTATGAGGTTTAAAAATCTGGTGTCACATTTGCTCACTTCTGGAAAAATGTCATTAAATTAACAGCTGAGAAGTACTGCTGCGCCTTGTATCTGGTTAAATCCCAGATCCTAGAACTTATGGGACTATATGGAAAGGCTAATTAAAAATACAGTAGACTACTACAAGTGAATCAAAACGTTAACATGGTTTCTTCAGAAGTTCAGAAATGAACGAACAGATAGAAGTGCTGCTATTACTACTATTAGTCATGTAGTAGTATAAATAATTGAGATCCAAATATATTCCAATAAAAAATATATTTAATAATTAAAATGAGAAGGATGCTAATGTGCTAACGACTCTAGGAAGCAGATCATGTTCAGCTTTAATTGCTAAGTTCAAATTTTAAACATAGTTTTAATGACCCAAGTTAGAAATTCTGCAACAGCAAGAGGAACATCCTAAAGGGAATATCCCACTCAGGAAAACAAGGTACTTTGTTTTGCTTCCTTCCCATCTTTCTAAGCTGGAATCCATGTATTTACAGTGGAAGGAGAGATGTTTTGCCTCCAAAACTCATTTAAAACTCACATATCTAAAAATGCCATTATCATTACTTTTCCCAAAAGCCTCTGTAATGTTCGGCAGCACTAATTATTCTCTGTATACTGAGAAAACCACACTATCAGGCCACATCAAGAGAATAAGTTTTCTGTTTACTATGAAAAGCAGGCATTACTAATGTGAGGAATTTCCTCTCAGCAAGTGTGTATTTTTGCACTCGGTGCTGTGTACAGGAAGAACAAGAAACACAAGTCATACAGGCCTCTTGATCCTGTTCCCCAGTTTATGCAACAGCAAAGAAACAGGTGAGTAATAATGGTGTACTTAATAAAAAAATTAATACTGTAATTTTAAAACAGTATTTCCCAGAAAACAAAGCAGATGGCTGCTTCGATTCAATTCAATACAAAATCCTCATCATGAAACAACAAAATTATGGACATGATGCATTCTTTCATGTAAAAAAAAAAAAAAAGCTTATCCAAACCCAAACACTGCCTTGTGCCCTTTGCATTAGGTTTGCAATACTGATACTGTTTATAACTCCCAGCTTTAATGGCAGGAAATTATTTGCAATTTATTTTGACTCATTGAGCTCTGATGGAGCTTAATATAAACAGAGTGCAGTCTATGGAACCAGTGAAGTTGGAAAGCCTGCCAAATTGACCGCAGTTACTCATCCAAGTTAGGCTACGAATCGATTGATGGTCAAAGAATGTTAGATTTTATTGATTCCACATACCGGTAGGCTAACAAGAAGCCTTCCTGTTAGGAAAAATGTCTTGGTAGCAAAGGAAAACTTATAAATATATTAAGGAAGCAGATGAGTGGAAGACAAACGTTCCTAATTTAGTACTACTATGAGCTAACTGAAATATTCTGCTCAACACAGACAGTACTGGAGGACATTAGACCACTTATTGATGTTTCCAGTGGAATTTTCCAGTAAGTAACACTAGTAACACAACTTAACACTATGACTTATGAGTCTACAGAGCACATAACAACACTTATAGGGAAATATCAGGAGATATATCCTGTTCAGACCAAATGACCTGAACGTTTTCCACCCACATGTACTGGATTTACTGCAAACAGGCATGCTGTAGATATCATGTGTATATAATTCTCACCTAATGAGATGCATATCCATTTACTGAGTCATACCATTAACATATACACAGTTCAAATGTCCTATTTAAATAGCAATAACTATTTATTAAATCCATTGACAGTTGAAGTGATTGCCGTGGCACCTATTACAATGGCACCTGTCAAGGGGTGGGATACATTAGACAGCGTCACATTTAAAAGCAACCTCCTGGCATTCTTCTCTTGCGGATCGGGGTTATATTTGTTGCAAGCGGCATCAGTGCTACCAAAGGACTAATCAGAATTAGCCATTCACTATAGTCTCCTTTCCTTTTACCCCAAAAACAGAGGTTTCTTTCTTGCTTACTCTGGCACTTTGTACACAAGTGTGAGCCGAAGAGCACAAAGTTAGTATTTTACCAATTTGTCTGTACTATTTAAGTGTAGTTACTTTGTAATTGGTAAAAGTGAGCAGCTGAAAAGTCAAGCCTACAGTTTCCAGTTGTGTCTGTATCATAAAATTCATGTTACGAATGGAAATATATGCAAATTTTATATGTTTTGCTGAGCTGCAGGAGCCAAACTTACAATACAAATAAACCCATCTAAATAATTCACTCACTACTGCACGATAGTGGCTTCCTTTCAGAGCTGTTTTGGTAGTAACAGCAACACTTGTTACTTGTGCAAAAACAAAAGCAATGGGGATGCACCACTTTGTCATTCCTACATGTTTCTAGCATTATCACTGTGCCAAGTTGTTTATGTTGGCAGAGAGATGCTGCTGTCATTCATTATGTAATCTGACACGCCCACACATTTCTGATGTGGCAGAAACATTTGAAATCCTGTTGACAAGGGCTGTAATTAAGCAATGCTCCCAAAAGTAAAGTAGTAAAGTCAGTGAATAAAAATTGATGAAAAAGTAATGGTTTCATTTTGACATGGATCAATGGATTCAAAACAAAGCAGTGTGCAGCTTGTAATTTTAGTTTGAATAGAACATCTGTGGTGAGCACTGTCCACTATGTACATAAAACCATAATTCAAAGGGACAAGCTATGGTATTGGTAAATAATCCATTGCTCTTTCTTGATTTATCATCAATTTGTTTAATCAGTATTCTGCTTGTACATGGCTGGTAGAAGTCTGTGATTTTTTTTTTACCTACATCCTGCTTGCTCCCACCAATAAAAACTAGGAAATCTTGACAACTTCTTTAGAAAGACTGACTAATCCTGCCCACTTCTGCAGAGTTTGACCAATGCTACCCGATTTCTGAAAAAAGACTCACCAATCCAGTTCACTCCTGCAGAAATTTTGACCTTTCCTGTTACCTTCTGCAAAAAAGGATAAACAATCCTGTTCAGCCCTGCAGAAAGGTTGGCTCCATCTAGGAGTCCACCTACTGAGTGCCCCAAGATCAATGTAATGTAATGCAATGTAACTTGTGAGGACCCTGGGTGGCAGAATTATTTTTTTCTTAGATAAGAGTTGTCAGTAAATCGATCCCTGTTAGCAAATTCTTAACCAAACATATTTTCAAATTTGCAAACTAAACTAAAACTGTTCATTTAGTTAGTTCTTCAATTTGTGTCTTCTAGAAGTGCTGGGAGTGATTACTTCTAGAAAGTGTCTGGGTCTTAATGTTGAAGGCTCATTAAAGACACCTCTCAACAATGGATGAGGGAAAATATTGATTTAAAACTGTCAGAGGACTAATTTCAACAAAAACACCACCATACAACTGAAGTGCAGATAGGCTTTAGGACCAAACAAAGGATCCATTGAGCAAAACAGTTAGGGAGAGAGATCGAACATGTTCTTCTCACAGACAATCAAGAGACCTGTCTGAAATCTTAGAGGACACTTGCAGTTAATTAAAGTAGGATATGGACACTTACCCACTTGTACTTATAAGCTAAAACTCTGAAATTGCACCATATCAATTCTTTGAGAAGGTCAGCCTCGGGGGAGGTTGTGAGGGAATGGATAAGGGCATATAGTTAAATGCTTACGATAAATCCTCCATTAAACCTGTACTTCCTTCAAACAGGTAGCTGAGCTGGTCAAATTCCCAACCTTGCTCTTAGTATTGACATATAAATATAAATATATGTACCTGCCTCCTTACCTGTAAAATGTAGATAAAAAGTAACTTGCAACTCAGGCAAGCAGATCCCAAACACCATGTTGCTGTGATTTTTGTGACGACAACTGCATCTGCACCTCGCTTTACTGGAGACAAGTCAGTACGAGTCATTATCACTTCAAAAGGAAGCAGCGCCATTGCACTGCATTTGATTTGCAAGACATTACATGGTGTACCATCAGACTGACTTCCATACAGGAAACCGTACTCCCTATTTACGAAATGCTGGATCAGGTGCTACAGGCTAAGTAATATTTATTACCAGCAAGGCAAACCTGATTTGGTGCAATCAGGAAAAAAATGGGCTCTGTCCTTAGCCATTTCCCTGACAAATGCTGGGATTTATGGCCATGGGCACTGAAAGAGCAAGGAAACTGTAGTGTGTGGCGTCACGTTACGTATCAATCTGCAAAATGACTTGAGGGGCCCTCGGTAGGCGTCTGCCCACCATGTCTGGGTAGATTAATCATCGGATCCAGTCAATCTTTCTGACCTCCTTTTCTCCTGTCCCTGTTGCAGATCAGGACCTGAGGTTCCTGCCATTCCACTCGCACATCTGTTATACTTTCAGGGATGAAGAGATCAAGATCTCTGTCATGTCAGTGAGAAGCAGAGAGCAGACAGTGCTCCTAGAAGCGAATGGCAGCAAGACAGAAAGCACTAGAACAACAGAGCCTTCCAGCGTGTCATGTTTGGCTTTGCCCTGGAGCCCAGAGAAATCCATATGCCGGTTCTGATTTCATCCAAAGCCAAAGACGGGATCTCTCTATCCAGCCATGTCTTTGTACTGTGCCTGATCCGGGGATTCACAAGTCATAATTTTCAGTGGCCAAACATCAGAGAATCTGGGGAGTACACGCAAATTTTTTGCAAATCCTTCTCCATAGGTCTGGAGCATGACCTTGACTTCTCCTGCTCTGAGAAATTTACCATGTCTATGTAGAGAGTTTAATTAAATCATCATCACATCACAACCGTCTCGTACACTTGTACGCTTCAAAACAAATTATAGACTTAAATCAACAGAATTGTAGGAGTGCAAACACAGGGTTTTATGACCCAAGGCAGTAAGAGACCAGAAAATTGGTTTGAGTCTAAGGGGGATTGGTTAGGGCTTTGAAAAGGGTGTATTTTAATACTACTCCTACTTCCTCCCTAATTGCACCATGTTCATCTGAGGTCCCAGGGTAGTGTAGTAAAGTGGCAAGTCAGGGGAAACATGTGGAAATGTGTTGCACTGTATATGCTGTTCCTCAGAGACCTGAAAATAATGGACTTTTTTAATGTTACACCTCAAAACACACCTAAACAATGCTATGAAGGACTTGGACATATTAAAATTTGTCCGGTCCCATCCTCACGTATACAGATATTTTTGTAAACACAGTCCAGTTCTGGCCTTCTGTCTACAACAAAGCTTTTTGAAAGCATACTTCATGCAAAAACAGAACATCCTACACATATATACCTTTGTGTTGTGTTATGAATATTACTAGGTCTCTAGGCAGGTCTAGGCTGCTGGGTCACCAGGTCACATTTTGCTATATAAGTTCTTACAGATAATGTGTGCAATTTAATGTGTAAACTTGAAGCAGTGGTTCCACATCACTGTCTAACCCTAGAATTGTTTTTGCAGCCGGTCAACAGAAATGGTGACGTTGTAAGCTTGATTAGTTGTTCCTCTATATCTCAATGGCTAAAATATTTGAGATAATTGGAAAAACCTTACAGTGAGGACATGTAGAGTAATGCAAATCTGGCCCATCCGGTAAGCTATACAAAATAACTAGCACTTTTCTTTCACTCCAGATCACTCATGCTTAAAATGATCACAATTTGTACATAATTAGATGCGAGCCATAAGGCACGTCTTGCTCAGTAGGCAGCAAACCTTGTCAATCAAAACTGTAACAGATTGTTGACATCAGTGAAAATGGTTTATTATCAGCTCTTTTCTTCTAATGCGAACATATCGCTTCTGAAGTGCATGTGTCATCAGATGTGTTTTTGGGAGAGTGACTGTGCAAAGAGGAAATGAATGTGGCGGAAAATAGAAAGTGTCCTTGTGAAAAGCCTTGCAGATTGACAGGCTGTAGCAGTAACACCATGTGCTTGTGTGTTAGAGACCGTCTTTGGGGAACAGGCTGGCTTTAAAGAAGAAGTAGGAGAATAGGCATGTAATAATTTTACAGCCTTAAAAACTGTTAGCTGATTTCCCCCTTCAACCACTCCAGTCATAGTGAAACTGAAACCTCTATGAGGTTACTGGAGTTGACTTACCTACATAGGCGTTGTGCAGAGGAAGCATGGAAGAGAACAAAGAGAAAGAAGGAATTAGTATAATTCTATATTAGAAAACATTCGCTCTTAATATTGTACATTTGTGTTAAATAAAAACAAATACAAAGTTCCATCCACTCATTTATCCTTTATCTACACCACTTATCCTACTGGGTCATGGGAAACCTGGGTCCTGTCCCAGAAGACTCAGGGCACACGGCAGGGAACACCCTGGAAATTTCAAGACTATTGTTCAGAGGTTTTGATGGGAATCAGTTATTAAGTAATAAACATTCAGTGGCATGATGTTATGGAAATATAATGAATGATAACAACACCAGGAGAGTTATTCTTAGCGGAGTGCAGTTGATTCATTTCCAATAACAGCACATTACAAAGTGTTTTATTCCTTGTATTGGATGATGATTAGAATTAGTAATTAACCCATAAATGGCATAATTTTTATCCATTTATAGTTACCTTTAAGTTTGTGACATTTCTGCAAGGCAAGTTGTCAATTGCTTTATAGAAGCTATATGCAGTTGTTCCCTTTACCATTGACTCTTTTAAATTTAATAAGACCAAAAATTAACATAATTCTACACAATGGCTGAAAGCTGGCAATGAAGAATCCTTCCAGAAATATTAAACAAACATGTCTGTAAAAGCTTATCCAATTCAATGATCAGATGTATTTATTTGTCAAATAAAACGTTTTCTAATCTGTTTATATACCTGTGTTTTAAGGGGTTTTTGGATAATGTGGCTTATGTCAGCCACCTGGATTTATGTTACAGGATTCCAAATAAAAAAAAGTCAATCAGTGTCCATGTTAAAGTAGCATGAGTCTCTGAGTATCCACCATCACCAAATCCTGTAGACCCAAGGAGATCAAACTAGAAGCCACTTGACCAGTCACACCAGGAAGTCCTGAATCATTAAGTCAACATGTTTGCAGCTTGGAAACTACACAGAAGGTTAAACTAAATCCCTGGAGAAAGATGAATAATGGAAATCTTTTTAATCAGCTTTGTAATCAAGCCTACCAGCAATAGAGGTAAACAAACAACATCAACGGTTTGGAGTCCTCATTGACAACGATTTTGCTCTGTTGTCATCAGTCTAAAAAGGTCAGAAGCACCAGAGGAAGTGTCTATTTGTGATGGAGTGGCTGGTGTAAAGTTAGCTAATCCTTGATGTGAAAAGGTCAAGGAAACTAAGACAAAAAACTTGACCTTAAAACAAGGAATGTTTGAGCACAACGCTAATGGTATGACAACAAGACCTTGTTCATGACTTAATCCCGATTTGGGTACGCTAAGCAGCTTGTGAAATATAGATGAAGGGAATCTGAACCAAATAAGAAGCTAGAGAGTAAAGATCACTGTTGGAATCTCTGTTAAAGATTCCTGCTGTACTTCTGTTATCTTAGCTAAAAGAGTGATGTATGAGTTACTGAATAAAATATGATCGCTCTGTCTAACATTAACTGAGGCTAGGATTACAGCTGGCCTGAAGGCAGGCAGCCAAATTCAAAGTGCTTTTGTCTTTAGCGCTAATGCATTCATTTGTATTACAGTGCAAATGTATTCAAGGTGCAGTTTTTTTTTCATTGGTGCTTGATGACGGCGCTGACGAATGCTCAAGTGCGAATTTGGATTTGATTGTGATGATAGTTTAAAGACCGACGACTGAAGATCTTCAGATAATACCTTCATGTGGACAATATAAAACCAAGAGAACGTGTGATTCTATTCTACTATTTTTGTGCAATTCGAACCATGAAACATGACAGCAATTTGAAAACTTTGAAATCCTTCTCCTGATTTTGAAATGTGAAAAGATTGTAGGGAGGAGCTTTACAGAACATGGAGCTCATGCTGATGACATCATCCTGCCTCTGGCACCAGTCAGCCCTCCTGAGTGAATGGAAGTGCTCAAGTGGCAGAGCCCCAGCCAGGGACTCTTAATATTCAGGCCGTGGATTCAGTTTAAGCACTCAGCTGCAAGGATGTCAGGCAGCCTGTGATCAATCAAAGCTGAGAGGAAAAACTAAACTAAATATGCTCATGTGGAAAGGAGAAAAAAAAATAACAAGCCCCTTTTTTTCAATTGAGAATTGAATCATTTAAAATTGAGAATTGGCCAAAAAGGATTGTGTCCTGATGTCTTATTTTGTAGATTTCAAAAATATTTCTTTAAAACGGTCTAATAGGTAGAGTTTGTAATCTGATAAGTTTCTGGCTTTTCACTTTAGAAAATGTCAAATTTTTAGAAACATGGAAAGGTTTTTCCCAGGATAAAGTTTTTCACAAGTCACAGTTCTATTAATTCAGCAATTTTTACCATCGCATTGACAGTGTGATTATTTTAAATAAAATTTCAATTTGTCCTTTAGGATCGTATCTGATTTTTAGAATCTTATTGGAAATCAACTTTTATTTCATTGGAATGAATTTCTTTTTGTTGTTACTGGAAAGTTATTGTTAAGAAATAACAGATTTGGGAGTTTTTTTTAATTTTTAAAATTGCTTTTAAATGATATATTTTCTCATTTGTTTAAGTTTTTCTTAAAAAATTATTACTAATAAATCTTAAGAAACTATTGTAAAAAATCGTTAATAATCCAGGAAACCAAAGGTTTTAAAGAGCTCATCTCTTTTACTTAAAGCAGCATTAAATATTACATCAAATATTAACATTAAATATATAGCAAAATTTTGCAAACATATTTATACAGTGACTTCAATTTCATAACAGAATAAATTCAGAATCCTTCTTTACAAATATTGCATCAAATTCCCAATCAGACAACCCTCAACAGGAACTTGAATGGATTAAAATATCTTGTAGTAGTGGTAGAAATATATGTCACTGTTATCGAATCTTTTCTATTTATGATTCATTCTGTCAATTTATTTTAGCCTGGTCACTTGAATGACTTTAATCTGAACCTCAATACCTCAGAATAGTAAATAATAGTATACAAGGCAGGAAATGCCAGTGGACAATTCAAGAATCCAATCCAATGCTCCAAAAAATAACCATTATGTATATAATTATGTATAACTCAGTAAATAATTACTGGCTACAAAAAGAAACCATCCAAAGAAACAATAAACAAGCTTGAACCCTAAATGCTAGTTCTGTGAGATTTATGGACATATGTCAATCATTATAAATACCATCTCTTATTAGAAAGCTGACCTTTAAATCAGGTGCAAAAGCTAACATTCAGGAGAGCTAGCATGTTCTTTTCTGCAATACATAAGGAATAAGGTCAAATATATACACAGTACATTGTAGTATTTATATTTAGCTCTAGTCTTATGCAGGTAATGTTATGCCTTTTTTCCATAGTAGAATTTTTCAATTAATGTTAAAGTGAAAATGTTCAAAATGATTAATAATGATAATAATGCACAATATAATTAAAACAGCTTTATCTCCTGCTCTAGGTAGAGTGGCTGCACACACCTCAAACCGATTCTTACTTTTTAAATGTCATCTGGTAATACACAAAGCAATGCTAATCTTTAAAAAAGGTTTGAAATGTTTTTGTGGATATTTTTTTAAATACACAGGTGTTTTTCAGGTGAAATTTAATCAACAACATCTGATTGAACTAGTGCATAAACGTGCTTGAATCTGAGTTAAAAGGTTAGCATAAAATATTTCCAAATTTGATCATTTTTAGGTTTTTGATATGCAGTCCCTTGGAAAGTATTCTTTCAGAGAGGAAGAGCTTAGTTTATATTTTAAGAGTTTGTTCCAAAGATTGTATGTTCTATGCTATTTAACATATTTCATTCGAAATGGCAGGGGATGAATGCTGAAATTCTGATCTGTTGTCTCATAATTGTCTTTTGATCCGAAAACCAAATGTCTTCAGTATATAGGAGGAACAACATAACTGACCTTAATGTTCCAATACATATGGAGGTGTCTGTGAAATAACATACACACAAATACATATATAGCTCAGATGCTGAGTTTGTAGGACAGACCCAGACCTTTTACACCAACCAAATTGTTGTCTGAAAAATTGTCTGATTTCACCACAGGTATTTCCATATAGAACAAAAATCAATCAGGAAGAATGTGCAGTGGGGAAAAGAAAAAAAAAACCTCTGCAATGACATGCTCCTGAGAAACTGTTTCCGTCAAATTTCAGCTCATACCGGCTTAAATAAAAAAAGAAAGTCTATTCTAGCTTTTTTAAGCGTAATATTTCACTGCCTGATAGGTCACACCTTCTTTCCCTTTTAAATTTGCTTTTCGCGTTTAATCACTTCTTACACGATAATACGTTAAAGCTTTTGAGGTGCTAAAGCAAGTACCATGAAGTCTAAATCCACATCCTCATCCCTGAGCAGCATCTGCATATTCATTACTACTTTTTTTCATATTCAATTTTGAGTGCGAGAAGGCAGTGCAGCGGTGATTTAACAAATGCGAGACGTTTCCGTTCATCGGCAGAAAATGAGAAAGTGACTTTTTTTTTTTTACAACAACATGCCGCTAGAACAGAGACAAGAAAGAAGTCAAATGAGTTGCCTGTCTGAGGAGGGTAAACAGTTATGGTAAGTGTCATTCTTCTTTTACTTGCATATACGCAATCAAAGTAAACTGAAACAAAAATAAAGCTCTTTGTGAAGGAGGTACAGTTGGAGATTATTGGTGTGGGAGGTGTATGTGTAAGTCATACAGTATTTCATGACTTTTACAGTCAATCCTGGGTTTTAATTACTGCTAGTGTAGGAGCCATTGACACCTCCGAGGTGACTCGACTTACTCTTGAATTAATGATGCATGGAGTTCCAGTAATACTAGCACTGGAGGCTGGATGATACTTTACTCTCCACAAATCTGGATATTTACAAGTAGGAACAATTGCAATAAAAGAAATGAAGTGGGTGAACACCACGCAGCACGCACCACTTTTAGAAATTTAGAACTAGTAATATTTATAAATATTCACAAAGCTGGCTTATTCCCATTCCAATCCAAATTTCTTTGTTTAAGCAAATGCAAACCATCGCTGAATCAATTGCCCTGTTTTAAGCTTTTAAAGATAAGAACATCATGTTCCTTTTGAAGGATGAATATAAAATAGTGTACTTAATGAGCTTATTTAAATCAGGAGGTCCTTGAACAAACAGAATATACTGTAGTTAACAAAGTATAAAGACTGCAACTTAGACGTTAGGATCCGATATAGAAAACCTTAAGTGCAAGATTCCATTATGATTTTTTTTTTGTTTTTAAATCCACCCTTTTTAATTTCTCCATTACAAACCAAATGTGAAAATTCCCAACCTTCATATACTGAAAAACGTAAAAAAAAAAACTTAAATTAGCATAGCATAGTTGCTAGCATGACTGGAATAAAGCAAACAACGAAGACCCTTAAAACAGTGCAGGAAGTGTTGTAAAATGTGTGAGATGTAAACATTTTTTTTTTTTTAGCATTACCTACTCTGCTATGTGCAAAACATGCTAGCAATGTTTTGATGGCACAGCTTTAAAAAGTTTGCGTTAAATGTCAGGTGGCTTCGAAATTCATTCAAATTTACAGTAGATTCTTGCAAGGATTAGCATGTTAGATGTCATGTCTCTGAAGGAATCGATGTTACCATTTATACAGGCTCAATTTACATTTCAGGAAAACTCTAACTGTAATTCTAGCTACATTAACAATCTTACACTTTAGCTAGCTCTTACACTCTTCCTCCATGACCTGTGTGTAGCCACAACCATATGTTTATTTGGTGTAAACAAAGATGTATGGGCTATGGCCTCTAGATCAAGCTTTTTCATAAAGTAATGGAGCTGCTAGAAGGTCTACCTTAAACTAAGGTTCTTTACCTCAGATTTGAAAAAGAACCTCCAAACAGGAAATACTGACCTCTGAACATTAATTACTGACCTCCAAACAGGAATTATTGACCGCCGAACAGAAATTACCTGACCTCCAAAAAGGAAGCTGACCTCAGAATAGGAATTACTAACCAGTGAATAGGAATTACTGACCTCCGAATAGGAATTACTAACCAGTGAATAGGAATTACTGACCTCCGAATAGGAATTACTGACCCAGACCCAATCTTTAGCTTGAATATACCAAGCTTGCAAGTTGAATGTAAGTCAAATTAAGTTCCATTAAATCCACTAAAGAAAAGTAATATGCGGTCAGTCAAATGTAAAGAAAAAATATGTATAGTTTACAACAAATATGTGATTTCATTGAATCTAATAAATTTAATTTAAACTGGTTTCTAAAGACTAGATGGAATTATGTAGTGCATACATGATCAATTTATGTCGTATTAACATAAACCAAGTAGACTGTGAAATTTCACCATTTGGGTGGATACAGTATAATTATAGTATATAATTATTATAATTATATATATATATATATATATATATACAGTGCCTTGTGAAAGTATTCGGCCCCCTTGAACTTTGTGACCTTTTGCCACATTT
>JAOTRN010000030.1:9931326-9944440 GCA_028566695.1 Bagroides melapterus
TGAGGCTCAAGTTTGTTCCAGTGCACATGAAGACATGGTTTCCAAGATTAGATGAACTTGAGTGGACCACACAGATCCCTGACCTCAACCCCACTGGACACCTTTGGAATTTAACTGGAATAACCTCAGCCATGGCCTCCTCACCCAACTACAGTGTCAGACCTCACCAATACAAAAATCTGCACATCCACGATCCAAATTCTACTGCACAGCCTTCCCAGAAGTGTGGAGGCTATTCTAAGCACAAACAAGGATGTAAATCTGGAATGGGATGTTGAAAAATCAAACCACCGATCTGATTGAACTGCCAATGGTGGGTGGCTAGGGCTAGTGAGGATGATTAATGGCATGAAGAATTCTGAAGTACCAGTATATTCCAACCTCTGACAGGGTGTTCAGAGTCAGTCAAATATAAAGCTTTCAACAAGATCATGAGCCAGACATAATTCCAAGTCAAGAGAGAAATGGATAAAGAAATTGTTGACTATCACCAGATTTAAACCTTGGTTAAAAAAACTGCACAGACGAGACTCTCCAGTCTCCAACCAAGACTCAGTGATGTTATTGTATCCAGGGCAACCATCAAAACATATTAAACGTACGGGTGCACATATATAAAAAAAATTTTTTTATGTGAATTCTATGTATCACCTATTGAATGTCTTAATTGCTTAATTATATACAATGTGCTAAATAATTCTGGATGGCACTGTTATATTTTTACAATTTTGCCACAAACAAATACCGTAATCACTGATGTGGTACACAAGGCATCTTGTTATTGTTAGGCCAGATTAGACCTGTGGTGCTTTTATACTTGAACAGAAAAAAAGGGTTATCACTTGTGATTGGTTTCGAATGCGACACCATGAAACTGTTGACAGCAGACAATGAAGTTCTTATAGCATCTTATTCGTGGAGAACACTACTAAGTACCATTCGTCACCGTTAAGGCTTGGAGTCAATGACAGGTGCAGTAGGAGTCTGGCAAAATCAAATTACTTTAGTACCTTGAGTTATCCGTCTCTCTTACACAGCTGTGTCACTCCCTAATCCCTTGCAGTGGGTGTCCTCCCCTTTTATTTGTCTGGGCCCATGTTCCTGCTCATACATATCTCAAAACACCAGTCTACAGTGTGCTGCAAGGAAAGATGAAAACGGAATACACACATAAATATGTAACAAGTGCCTCAAGCTATTTTTTAAAAGACTATTTTTAACTAGGATGCCAAACAACCAGCAGCAAAAGAGGCAAACATAGAAGAAAATGTTACAGTCATGCATGCTGCGTCGTTTTAAAAAAATTATTCAAAATGAAATCCATGAGTATAATTGAATATGTTATGAGGCAGTGCTTAAATAAGAGGCTAGGTAAGATTATGATGCGGTGCATAAAACCGGCAGAGAGGTTTATGTTCGATTGTGACAGCGTTGGTAGAAATGTTTGTTCAAATCGTTCATTTCTGCAACAGAATGTTAACTAATGAGAGGATTTCAGAGGTAGCTGAGTAGCAACAAAGAGTGCCATAAATATATACTTAGCTTATGTAGTCGAGCGTGGCAAAGCCTTAGCCAGCAAATGCAGGTGCTTACCTAGAAGTTCATTTAAATCGGCTACAAATCAACACCGAACCTGATTTAAGTTAAAAGTATGACACACTAATGATGTGCAGACAATGAAAAATGATCGAGTACTTAAATACCAGTGAGAGACTAACTATAGTAACCTTAGTCTTTATTCCTTTTGACAACTTCTTTGGATGTTAATGAAGTCTTGTATTTTTGAGTCTTTGGCTAACATCTTGTTTTACATCAGCTAAGATGACACTACAAATATGAAGCACCTCAGGTGTCTTTACATAGGAACAAGCATAAAATAACAGATGATTTTTACTACATGAAGCAGTGTTGTTATTTCTCTGGTTTTTGGATGAGGCGAGTAAAAGAACAGGGTTGATGTTATCTTAACAGTCTACTGAACCAGGCAACTGTGAATGGTGGGGGGGGGGGGGGATTAATCTGCTTGTCTCAGATGCCTGGTCTAGTGAACTGTCCATTTAATTCATTGTCCATTCAACACAATTCTGTTATACCTATAAAAAAATAACTCACTAGCAGATACTGGATCCATGTCAACAACTGTAATTAGCCTTCACTAGTACAATGGGAATTAAGGGAGGCGGAAAATGAACAACTAAACGTTTTGTTTCAATGCAGTGAAAGAAAATAAACTATGCAGTTGGTCAGAGCCTGAAAGATAGGCAAAGCATAGCAAGACTGAGCAGCCTTGTATTCTGTTGTGTCAACAGTTAACCCCATTCTAAATTTTCTTTTGTTTTCATAAATATTTATTGGTCTTACTTTGTTCTTGAAGCATCCTATGCACTGGTCCTTGAAGTATATCCAAACAGTGTCTAAAGCGTATTTTGTTTTACAGAAAGTTGAGCATACAATACAAATATGATTTTATTACTATGATTGCATAGTGGTAAAAAGACCCTGTTATAGTAATTTGGACTTGGCATGGAGTGGCAATCTAAATATCAGAATGCTGAAAATATGTTTGCTAAGTTGGATACTTTGTGCTAAAAAAATTTTTTCTTACAAATGTCAAAGAGAATTGTCTGTATATCATTACATTAGATGACAAACAAATAACAAAAAAAAAACATTTTAAATATGCAGTTGGCTTTCAAAACAGCAGCTGTAGACAATTCCAAAATTTGCTGACTTCAAAGGGAATGAATAGTTAGACTGATTTAAATTCATCATATTCAGGAAAACACTCTTAAGAAAAAACCTCATCAAAGGCTCCAAACATATTCTGAACTATCAACACATTTGAGCGTGCATGAATAACTGTAACAAAGAATAAGTTACTGTGCTTTGTGTAGAAGGACACAAATGCTAATTCATGTTAATAGTAAAGATCACTTGATCCTACAAAAAAACAACTGGGGGAAAAAAAATTAGATAACGGTTCAACCAAACTTGATGTATCTAAATCAACAACGAGTTACAGCTCATGATTCCACTTTTCTCGGGAGCAGAGGAGAAAAAGGGAATTTCCTGTTACCTCTGTTTAAAGTAGATTTAAACAGTAGGAAATTGGTGACTAAGTAATGTCGTATTCAATATATAGCATTTTCTTTCTACAAGATATAAAAAAAACCTGTTTATAAACTGCATACAAGCTGCCAAAGCCTGGCACTAAACTAGTTACTGTGTTGCAAGCTCACACTTTGCAGTATTTGGTTCTCATTCAGTACCTTATCTGCACCGACTGTCGGTTTACTCTCAACATAGATCTATTGTTTAGACAACAAAGCAATCCTTTATTTGGACTGCCTGACCATGGAAACAATGCCTAAGAGGAGGATAGTTTATGCAGATGGCAGTGATAGTGAGCCTGACTTCAGATGATGATTAGCACATTATCATTAACATTTCACTCATGTCATCAAGATCAACTCATGCCCAACGATCAACAGCACTAAAGTTGTTCATTGACATATGCATCACTGAGGACGTCTTTTCATTCTCAGTGGCTTAAAGATGATTGGTATAGACCTCTTGCTCAGTGGAAAGCATCCTGAATTGGTACAGAAACTACATCACCCTCAACCATAAAGCTCTATTGAGGGTAGTGCTGAGGGTAAGCGTCCACCCTCCTGGATGTATGCACCAAACGTTGTTCATTGACGATCCAGAATATCACAAGAGAATCCAGCTTCCCCAGTCATAGTTCTTGGTACTACCCCACCAGGTCCGATGGATAGCTTCTTAGACTATTGAATGCCTAAGAAGTGCTTTAGCTTGTTGCCTAGTACCCCCAAGTCATTCTGGAACTTTTGTTGTTGCCATGTAATAATTCAAGATTCACGTACAGGACATTTTACATATACCTTTACGGTTCTTATCCAGAGTGACTCGCATTTCTTTCATTTATCCAACTGACCAGGTGAGGGTTAAGGGCTTTGCTCAAGGGCCCAGCAGTAGCAGCTTGGCAGTGCTGAGATTTGAACTTTGATCAGTAGTCCTAAATCTTAACCTCTGTGCTAGATTTTCCTGACAAATAATTGCTCATACTTTCATCATACTACATGATAGAACAGAGTTAATGGTCAGTGGAAGTGGGTACAGTGTTGTACTACCGATCAAAATGACTTTGAAGTGAATCCTAGAACCAGCAAGCTGCCACCGCTGGACATTTGAGCAAGGCCTTTAACCCTCAGATGTATAAATGTTATGCAGTATTCCCAAAAGTGCTCGTTCTTACATTTACACATAGTTTTGACCAACTTTAGCATTAGGTTCACTGGCAACATGTTTTATTCCTTCAGCCTTTTGGTTTACAATCCGGTTACGCTGGGTCCAAGGAGAAAAGACTGTAGAGGGAGCAGGGAAATTGGAGCCTTTTCCACTTCAAACAGAGTATGAAGCCATGCCTGAACAGATGAAAGCAAAAGTCCACAAAATAGAACATATCTAGCTTCTACTGTTTTGTAAAAAAATGTTGTATGCCATTTTGTCTCAGGCAACAATAGCCTTTTTAATTAGGATTCTTTGCTGAAGATGCTGCATTTCACGCTTAAATCTTACGAGAACATACTAAAAATGCATCTTTCTAATGGAATCTTCTATTTTGTTGAAATAAATAGGTATTCATTGTGACCCTGTCATCACAATATTCACAATATTATTAAATATAAAGAAAAAGGATAATTAATTAAGATAATCAGGGAATATGTGAGAAGCGTGAATGTATTCAGATGTGTAGAAACAATCTTTCATTACAGGTTAAGTGGCTAAATTGTTCAAGTATTTTTAATGATTATCTATCGGTTATATTTAAACCATTGTATTTGCCTTTATTTGAAATACATTTTACTTTTACATACGGATTTAAAAATCAGTGTGAAACTAATGGCACCCCAGTTGTGGAATCACCATTAGGATGGGATGAGTAGATTTGAGGAATCTGTTCAAGCTCACCTCTTTTAACCGGTGATGTCATCAGTGGTCCACTCTTAAAACATTGAGTTTTGCAACGATGAACCGACATCTGAGGATATTGAAGTTTGAAAGTCACGTTACGTCTGAGAAATATTTTAGAGATGTATTAATATTAATGCTTTTATTTATGTACAAAAATAACAAATTTCTCCAATTGACGACATCTATAACAGCGCTCTGTTAATAACTGATCTGAGGACTTTACCACATTAATAAAAAAAGTGGACAAACTATTTTCAGAAGCGCAGGGATAACAGGATCTTGTACAAGTAACAGCTAGCAGAGCTAATATAAAACTCAGGATATTGTGGGGCAGAGTTAATTTTCTCTATCATATTGCTACCTAGTGTTCTCCTCATTAGATTATTTCAGCTTCTGGGTTTTAACTTGATGCTGCAGCAAATACATGGTTCCAAAGGTAGTGAACAGATTTCAGTATCCCTTTTTCCTCCCATTTCCTGTCTATCTCACTATCAGTGTGAGATCGCAGATATAGATTTGCCTTGAGTGCAAATACAGACTTAAAAAAAATAGCCGTCTTAAAGCGTTCGTTGGGGAAAGAGGAAAAAAAAAACCAAACAAAACAAACAAAAAAAAAACGAAGGATGAAATGAGTGGGTACCAGGCACCATGCCAAATTTAATAGGCACCATGGGAGTAAAATGTCTTACACTATACTGAAGTGAGCTGTTAGTGAGGGACTGTTTCCCCTCAGCTTTATCATGTCGCCTTGTTTATAAATCATAGCCGGGATGGTGAAATAGAATTTGGTGAGTGCAAGAAAACGAGGAGGGGACAAAAAGCAGAGCCAACGACGGAGAAAGTGGAGAAGGAGAGAGATAAAGGTAAGAGGAGAGAACAATAAATCTAGGACAAGCACTGACTCTAGGCTGAAGGGAGAGAGAGCTTCACACTGCCTATGAAGAAGTGTGTTCCATCGAGCCATAAACACAAGATGAGATTGGAGTGGCTCACGCAGGGGGAGAAAGAGAGGGATCCATGTTCACCTCATATCTATTCAGTATACACGAATCACATTTGGTCAGAAGAAGGATTTATTAGAATACAGCATTGAATAACCACCATGTCTCCTCTGGGATCTGGCTTGGTATTCAACATTCTGCACCATCTACGCCAAAGTAATGTTTAAATAAGATCCAATGATCAGTGTTTGTTTATTTGTCTGCTTAAGTACCTGCAATCAAAACGGAAACCGGAGTATTGCATTAATTAATACAAGTCTGTTACTTATACAATATTCGACTTTCAAAGTAAATAAATAAAGTATGTTTAACTTTACACCTCATTTCAATTGATAATGCATGTACCTTTAAATGAATATAGACTATATCCCTCATTTGGATTTCAAATATTGACTAATCATAATGGTCCGAGTCACTAATGAGCTGGATGAGAAGCAAGACCTATTTCCTCAGGCACTGTTCATGGTACAAATACCTTTTTCATTTTGTGTATCAACTTCAATAGCACCATATTGGATTCAAGCATTGAACAAAGACAGCCATTCACAGTCAATCTAACAACACTGGGTGAACACATGAGACCTCTGTAAAAACGTGTGAGACTTATCGGCCGCGTCCCTAATCCGCCTCTGATGATGTGACTCCTCCACTTTCACTCATAATTAAGGGAGTCTTAAAGGCACTGATGGCTGAGAGAGTGCGACCCTCGTGCAAGAGAGGAAAACAACTTACGGATGACAAAAGTTCGGCTGTGTGGGAGAGGAGGTTCGCTATTATCATTTCAATGTGTAGCTTCATGGCTTCCGAGTTCATTTCGGGCTACAAATGGACGTCCGTTTGAAAGCAATTACCAGCAACATGTTGAAGGGGAAGGGGTCAGGTGGGGCAACCCGTTTGAAGAGACCCCAGCTGTACACATGAACTTGAAGAAAACATGAAAAGCAAGAATCCTTAATAAAGCACATATCAATTCATTGCAGTTATCTTGGTGTGTGTAGAATGAGTACTCTGCTTTGTCAAAAATGTCCAGACTTTATCTGCACTTTAAAAAAAAAGAAAAAAAAAGTGCATAACTGAAAGCATCTGAGCATTACTCATTAACATGCAGCTGCTAATTTTTGGTGGCTTACCTTCCACGAACTGTGGAACCTTTTAAATATGGCTACTTAATAAACACTGAAGATGGAGGTCAAGTGAGGGATTATGTGGTTTGTCACTGTCTTGTTGGGTTTTCGTTCATAAATGAAATGTAGAAACACCTGCAAAAGACAACATTAATATGCAAGAATGCTCAGCCAGCTACAGCAATTATTAAATTACATTATCGAACCAAGCCAGGCTTAGCAGGTGCAGGATGATAAACACAACTTGCCGCTTACCTACACATGAATAGGTTTTTGATAAAGTTGTGAGGAAATTCCCACTGGGATGAATTCAATCAATCCATCCATCCATCCAAATGATGGCCAATGATGTGTCCGAGTAAGTACGAGTTCAGGCTATTGTCTGTCCTATATATTGGACGATCTTCCATGTATACAAAACTAAAATACAACTGAGTTTGGAGGCTTAACTGCTGATTTTTCAAGTCGAGTGGAAACATATGTGGAGGCGGAAGGCATTAGAGAGGCTGTGTGCCACTAGTCAGCATGAGTGAGCCAGTGCCGGCTGATGTATGAACCAGTGTGTGACAGCATGTCAAAAGTGCAACACTCACTACATGCAATATGTGATAAGGCTACATAAAAAATCTGTATGACAATTTCTATCATCTGACACTGACTTGAACTGTATGTCCTGTGGAACTTTCTGGCAAGCTTTCTATCTAATTACCTCGTAATATTATTTTATCTGGTTTATTTTTGTTATTGTGCTTCTGGGCTTCTTGAAGCAGCATTTCATTACGCCCAAATAATTTTCCATGAAGATTTTCTTTTCATAATGATGTAGGATGATCATTCAAGGATGATGAAATGCATACGCAACGGGTGTACAAATAAATATTTTTAAAAATTAATTCAATGATTATTTTTGGAGTGCTAGCAGAGATATGTGGCTCTGAGCAGAGTGTGTGGTCTACGTGAACTGTATGAAGCGACGACACTATGAATAAAAGCGTTTCTTTTGTATAGGAGAAATATGCTATTATTTTGGTTCTCAGTAATACAGTGTTTAAGTTGGGATGCTGGAGAAGGCTGCCATCTCAGATTCATGTAACAGTAATGACCTTTCTTCACACACACAAAAAAGGAAACTCCTTCTTACTGCCCAAATCTGTTTTTGTTTCCATTTGATATGAATCAATACAAATAATGTATGCGGATATTGTTACGCTCCTGATTTGCATACGTGTGGGTGGTGCTTCACACCGGAAAACTTGCATCTGGACTTTGGCAGAAAGAGTGCATTTAGGTAAAAGTAAATACATACATACAAGACATCAAACACTGGTAATTTCTAGTTATATTTGTCTCATCGATGGTACATAAGTATCTTGCATCTGCTGATTGACACATTCCAGCTTGACCTGAACATTTTCTGCATGGTACATGCGACTGCCAGGACTATTTAATGATTCTCATGGCATGATTCCTGTCAGGAGCGGCTACACGTACACAAGCTACACTGTACATTACAGTACGCTAGAGCAAGACATATGTACATGATTAAATTTTCATCTTCACTTTGTTGATTTTGAGACTGAACATGTGTATTATCACAACACCGAGGCACCGTCTGCGTGTAACATGGATCTTGCTTGAAATCACTTAAAAAAAAAAAATCTGCTTAATGCAATCCCACAACACGCATAGCAGTGAGTAAAACCGGGGAGAACAATCAATTCAGCCGCGCTTTCCGCATCGTTAGGCACGTCTGGGTGAAATGTTGCTTTTCAAAGGAGCTCTTGACAAGAAATGGACTGGAGACATCACTTTTGATTGTTTAGTCTTGCACCTTCCATAACTCGTATGCATGTCAGAAGGTCACAGCCTCATTCAGGAAGCATGCACTGCATCAAGTACACATCAACAGGCCAACAGAACACGTATGAAATGAATGATAGTACCACATGAACAAAAGGTCAAAGGGCAAGCAAGATGATGTAATTGCCTTGGACCAAGAGGAATCAAATGCTTACTGGCATTCACGTTTATCAGAGGCATCAATTTTCAAGAATATTTATGACAATGAATGTTTGGTGGTCAGAGGCAAAATATAGAGTATAACTGAAAATCTCCGTTTACTGCACAGCCACAGTTGCATGGGTTGAACGGGGGGGGTTTCTCTTTCTTTTTGTTTTGTTCTTTATATCGATGTTCATATTCTTTATATTTTGAACATCAGAGTGTCAAGGAAGCCTGATACCATCAATACTGTAGGACTGTTTGGTCCCCATGAGGAGGCACACAGATGCAGCTTTCACTTGAAAAGCAACACAGCTACAGAAATATACAGTATCCTTCTGTATTAAACCCAAAAAAATAATAAACTTGTAAAAGGGGGTGCACCAGGCAGAGAGCAAGAGAGAACAAACATGACAGAGTGTGCATATTTGCCCACATTTAGTAGAATGGATTTTAGTAGAGTGATTTGGGTGGCAGTTTCCGGGGGAAATATTTTTTCAGATAAAGACTATGATGTGTGATTTACTGTGGTTGCGTCTTGTAGGCATGTGGCGCCCTAGCATTGGCTGCCCGAGTTTGATTTCCCAGGAGTGCTAGTGCTTATTTCAGAGATGTGGCCCCCTCATCCCTCACCCTGGCAACATGCTTGTCTCGGGTTAATCCGTTTCTGCTGGAGGAGGTGTCACAATCTCAGCACTGCCGTATCTTTACTCAACAATAAAAATGGCTTGTGATGCTGTGGCCTGTCCTTCGGTGGAAAATCCTTTTTTTCACTAAGGTGCTTCGTCTTCAATTGTCCTTAAATGGTATGTCCTATGACTGGCTGGTTAGGTTTGTGATCCCATTACCTGCAGTCAATAGCATCAACTTCTTTACCATGCATTTGTCAAGATCTTTAGCATAACATCTCTTGAATTATATGTCTCCAAAGTCAATAGATCATATCTATACACACAACCAGATGTGAAGGCAGTGTGGATTACTCCAAGTTGGACCAGTGCAGAAGTTCCTTGGCCCATTTTAAAAATAAACCCAAAATCTAAATATGTTGCTGTATGATTCTGGTAAATCAAACTTTTCTGCTGATATGTTTAAAACTATGCATGGCTGAGAGTCTTGCATGTTCTTCTTCTTCACAATTTTTACATTATTCACATATAATGTGAAGGGTTAGGGCAGCATATGTCAAAAAGCTTTAAGAAGTTCAAGCCATGTCCCCATATTATTTTACTCCATGTCAGGATTTTACAGAATTTACTGCTTCCCTCCATGCATGGAACATGTCAGTGTAGATAGGAAACCTAATAGACAGTCGAAGAAGACAGTACTCAAGCACTACCTACAAGCTAACCATTCCTTTTCAGCCTCATTTGTGATCCACTTTGGATCCAATGACCTCTCTGTAATCCCTTGGGAATGACCTCTGGAATCTGGAAATCCTATTATTAGTAGCAATCGGCTACTAAAGCAATTTCCTTTTATGATTATCTTTTATATGGTATTCATCTAAAACATTTTCCCTTATTGATTTCTCCAATTTAGGTTTATTATAACTATAAACACTAAAACCATGAAAATACCTTACGTTTCTCTTTGGAAAACAGCCTCATGTCAATGTTTTAATTTTAGCAAACTCTAAAGGCTTCTAATGGCATATAATTGCAACAGCCTAAAAAAAAGTACAGTCTCCTGTTGCATCACCAAACCTGTGATCTGCATGCTGAGCAAAGGAATCGTTTCCTGTACTTATAGTTCCAAGCCCACTACTGTTTTTGTTGCACAAGGTTACATCCTGATCCGGTCAGACTGTGTTTGTACTGGTCTGGCATTTGGTAGCTCCAAGCCCTGCACTATTTATCACTAGTGCGAGCTGGAGGATTTTTCAAAAGCAGCCAAGCAACAGTAGGGAAGCCCAACAGACAAGACTAATGAGTTATGTCGACTGCTTAGGCCGCAGTGGTCCATTCTGCTCTGCTGGCCACCACAACTGCCACAGGGGCTGTTTCATCCTGAGGCTATTGACAAAGAAGGCCCAAATGTGACTTAATTCACACTCAGCCTGAATTTTGTTTAGTTCAGTGGACAAGTAGGTCCAAGTTGTGGTCACCAGTATTTTTACTCTCTTCCTCAACAACCGGGGAAAGATGAAACCCAATCTGCTTGTGTTTCCTACAGTACAGTACTTTCAGTTACCTGACAGGTTAGCATGCTTGTGCAACACTGATTTTCACTGCCAAATGATTCTAACAATACTTTCAGCTGTGCAGGTGGGATCTTTGAAAATTTTATATCCATATTATTTGGCTCATCTACTCAAAGGTGAAGGAGTGCTTTTTTGATATATCTGGGTAACACTCATACAAGAATATTCTAACATCTCTGAATTTTGTGGCAACTAAATAACTTGTATTAACAATATCTATATATAATGCTTCCATGAAGCAGAACAGTTCTGAGATGAGATGACACAAGAAAGCAGTTTAATTTGTCACCCTTGGTGCAGTCTAATAAAATCTACTATTGCTATAAACAGCATATTGCTTTCTTTGTTACTGCAAAAATTATCACAGAGAGTTAAAGGCAAGTGTGTCTTTGAAGTTGAGCGGGCTAATGATATTTCGAATCCATAAGGGAAAACCTTTTCTCCCCAGCTAATCCATTTGTGTTCCCATTACTGCAAATTCTCAGAGCTCCTTAATTACTAGCCTCAAAGAAATTTTGCTGACTAACAAAAAATGTCTCGTGTTCGTGTATAGTTTTCCTGCAGCTAAAGACAACATTCTTATTAATAAGCCTCTGTTTTGTCAGGACACTAATCTTACCATGCTGAAGGGTAAGACACAGCTAAATAAGAGCACAAAATGTGGGTTACAAACTTCCGAGTCAGCCATTTCATCTTTATCAGGGCTCCCGTAAGCCATTCTGGAAAAAATAAATAAATAAAAAAAAGAAATCTGTAAATCTGCATGATGTCTACAATCCATAGGCATCGTCAGGATGTGCCTCTTTTCAAGGCTTGATGGGTAGACAGATGGGAAGGGCAAGTTGCCTGCAGAGAGCCCATTTATCTTGCATGGCGGGAGATGAACCTAAAACTTAAAAGGAGGACATTTTATTGATGGAAGAGTACGTTCATCTAATGCCATTAGGGCTTTAGAAAAGAACACATTCATCCTTGGCACAACTGAGGATTGGAGCGATTGCAATTCGTGTAAACAACTTGTGTGTGCTTTCTGAAGAAAGGCTATTAAGCTGGAGCCTGCAGTGTGTGTGATGAAGGGGGGGTCAGGGGTCTCCAGTCACACCATGACTAAGGGAACTGGCCTGCCACAAAAATGCCTTTAACTGCAAATCATGAGCAGCATGCACAGCTCCCCAGCTAGACGTTCCTGGTGCTATTGCTTTATCGCTCTGTGTGCTCCCACTTGGGCTCCACAGTTTGGAGATTCTGAAATAGGGCAGAAGAAACACAAAAACTGTCTAAACTTAGACTTTTTTCTCCAGTCTCAATGATTAAAATTAATGGGTTCCTTAGTTTAAGAATGTCAAGTGGATACCGATACCATTGGCCTGTCTCATTAGTTACTGATAAATCACAGCTAAGTGGTGATTGCCTCGTCATGGTTTACTTTAGCTGTGAAATTGCTAAAATGTAAGACTAATTAACCCCACATTTTTTAGTCTATTCATGTAGCCTTTGCTAAAAAACTTGACAGAACCATAGTAAGCAAATATCAGGGGGAAAAGGGGAAAAACCCAAGTAAAAGACATCCGGTATATATCTGACTTTCATCTCAACAAACAATATAGTCAATGGCTTCTAATGCTTGTACACAATTTTATTGTACGTTGATCCAAAGTAATTTACCGACTGTGTTGAGGATAAAACAAGACAAGACTAGTCTTTGTCCTTCAGTGGAATCATAAACCCCAAAAACTATCATGGGGAAAACATTACATCAAATAGCAAAGGTGTGTGTGTGTGTTTAT
>JAOTRN010000030.1:9947824-9963786 GCA_028566695.1 Bagroides melapterus
ATTATTATTATTATTATTATTATTATTATTATTATTATTATTATTATTGTTATTAGGTTAATGGATGTCACTTATCTCTCCAGCCATTCTCTACACTGTTTATCCTACTGGGACGTAGCGAACCTGGACCCTATCCCAGTACTTTGGGCCCAAGGACTGGATACCAGTCTACTATAGGGCACATCTGCACACAAACATACATGCTACAGACAATTTAGAGATGCCAATCAGCCTAGACACATATCTTTGGACTAGAGGGAGAAACCAGAGTACTCATAGGTACAGGAAGTAAATCTAAACTCCATGCACACACTTAAGCCCCCAACCCTGGAGGTGTGAGGCAAATATGCTAACCACCAAGCCACCATGGCCCCTTAGATCCATAAGCTCAGAAGTACAGAACCTCAGAATTCTATATAGTGCCTCTTTTTTTTGCAGTGCTGAATATTTGAAAAACTTTTTCTGTTCCACCTTTTATACCTTCACATTCATTTATCTTACTCTGTAAGATAATGTGCCAAATTCATATAGCTGTATATCATCTAATGCCCATCTTTATGGTATCTCAGGGACTTTGTTTGAGATGATTACTTCTGTAAATCTCATGTGTACTTTTAAGATAATTAATTTTATCTTAACTAGCCGGTGGTCTAGCCCACCACTGGGAGGATTTGTTTAATGTTATTATGGACCTGAACTACTTTTGCTTTTATCATGCTCATAATACAGCTCATAATATAAAGTTGAGTTTAAACTGAAATGAAAATGCTGTCGATGTTTTCATTTATACAGTGGCTACTCTTTAAAGACTTAAAGGAATTATTTTCCCCACACCAAAGTTGTTTTGTTTTGTCTTATATTGCAGCAATTTTCCAGGCATTATGTTTTTCATTCAAGAATGACACAATATACATTTGATCCGGTTTTAGTTACATTTAATATTGTGTCCGTAGAACAAATTAGCTCCTGTTATCACAGCTATAAAACAATCATTCCCTCTCCAGCCTCTATATTTTCTCTCTCTCAAATTTAATAGAGACCGAAAAAAAATATAGCTTGTCATGTTACTGAGAACCAGTAAAGCGTAAAAGTCTTAAAGACTTCCCCATAAATGAAACCCATGCATGGTTAATGAAAGCCTATTTATATTCTCTGTGTGATGCAGTGAGCAAAAGAACCTGGCCTGATTGAGAATGGAGCTTCGTGGGGCTGAATGCAAAGCCACAAAAATGTGTTTTGGAGTGTTTTGCTCGTGTTAAAAAAAAAAAAAAAGTTGAATTTTTATAATAATGAAAAATTGTGCCTCGGAACTGCTCTGTCAGAGAAAAGATTGTCCCCTGTGTCCTCATTCCTCGCACTCACCAACCAGGGGGTTAGGTCACTTTTAAATGTTAGGACTAGTTGTCCATCACTTCACCTCACTTCTCCTCTTCAAAATTCATAATTCAACCACAACACGGTTATAGTCTTAGAAAAAAATAAGAAACTTGCAGGAGTTCAAGTGTTCTTTGGATAGTTAAGGCTTCTTAGTTTCTTAAAAAGTTTCAAGCAGGAACCGTTGGTGATATGTCGCCAACTGGTACCCCTATAAGGCATTGCTGTCCAATCATATCCATAATCCTGGTTTTTATTTCAACTAAGCAGAAACAACAATTGCTTATCTACTGATAAGGACTATTCACCCTAGCATAGTTCTGTCCCCTAAACCAGGACAATGAACATAAAATTAAGCTGTGTTATATGTCTAAAAGTACAGTAACATAAAAGACAATTAAGTATGACAGCACAGACTATCCGTGACATTTCTTTCAAACTCATATTTATATTGAGTCAAAATTGACATTTGATATTTTGTTCCTCATATGCAAGGTTACCTGGCTACATTAGACACCTGAAAGCCATATATATCATACTCGTTGAGTAAAATCATCCATCAAGGGGTTCAGTGACTTTTTTTTTTTTTTTTTTTTGGAAACACCCAGATGCAAATTTGGAGCTTAAACATTTGACAGGATTGAAAAGTAAAACAGCTAGAAAAGTACAAATGGCTAATGGTGGTAGTCACTTGAAGATGGATTGCATTATCATTAAAACTAGACATATGCCTACAGAAAGTAATGCAATCACAAATCACGAAGCTGATAAGCCGTCTCAAGCAATCACTGTCCAGAGGCAAAATTGATTGGTTATGTGGCTAGAAGCATTTTTATGCTAATCTCTTCTACTGTGATTTTTTTTCCCCGATGCAAAAAATAAGGGACCTTTGTCACTCTTGTAATAAAGAAGTCACAACTTTTCAATGAAATGTACAGCATTCATCACCTTATGTATGCTTTTATTGCTTTCGATTGAAAAGTATTGTAGTTAGCACTTCTGGATTTTTAATAAAATATCAAGCTGCCGGCTCAATCTTTCAGAATGACACAAGCATTGTCATGATGTTTGATGGGTTTTTCTCTTCTTAATTTTTGTTCCTAATGAAAGTTTCTGAATTTACACATCAAGAACATACAGTGTGATATTTGCACCTCTGGTTAAGCAAATGAGGTGCTAGTCTCACAAGACTACATTGTTTGAATATGCCAGTTTCACCCCACAATTTCTATATTCCAAATTGAGTCTCACAATTAATGATGAATTTTCTAAGCTCTTGTTTTTTAATGTTTTGTTCACATGAGGCCAATTAACTTTGGCAGAGAAGCCTCAGATGAATACAAATATGTCCATCTCTATGTATTACAGTGAAAGCAGGGCTTTATGACACTGACTGACTAATTAGTCTTACTTATTTTTTTTTTATGTGCAATGGCACAGGATTTTGGATGCTGCCAGCCAGGCTCATTCACTTACTTCTAGAACAAACACATGTCTTGCTAGCTATCAGCAGAATAGCTATTCTTTCTTTAATACACCTTTTTGTTTCTGAATGGTAAATGGTGCTTTATGGTAGTGTGTTTGCTCCTGTGATAATAATGAGTTGCCATTTTGGTATATATCCAATATACGGTAATGTGATCTATATGCAGTATTACATATTTAGCTTATATTATTTAGACATTTTGTTTTTTTCGTAGTTAATATACACTATATAGCTATATAGCTTTTTTCACAAAGATGAAGCTATTTTGGATGAACAGGTACACTGACTGATTCCCAATCCTCCTTACCTCACATCAGTGCCTGACACTAAAGCTCTTGCAGCTGAATGGTCACAAATTCCCACAG
This sequence comes from Bagroides melapterus, assembly GCA_028566695.1. Classification (NCBI taxonomy): domain Eukaryota; kingdom Metazoa; phylum Chordata; class Actinopteri; order Siluriformes; family Bagridae; genus Bagroides; species Bagroides melapterus. Next base: position 9,951,050 of record JAOTRN010000030.1, read on the forward strand.
TGACAGTCCAAAATCTAGAGGAATGCCTTATTATTGTGAAAGGGGAACATACGGTATAGATGCGTAAATCAAGCTCATTGCCAATGGTTTGGAAGATTTTAGGTAATCTAGGTGGAGATTTCTAAAGAGCTTCCTAAAGTTCTTAGGGACAATATTATTAAGACTTGACTCTTTCTGATATTGGACAACTGTAAAACCATCCTAAACGTTATTTTTTTTTTTTTTACCCTGACCAACATCTACATCTACTGATTTTTGACCATAAGTATGGGTAAGATCAAGGAAAAATAGCTGTTTAAAGATGGTTCTTACCTGTAAATCTAAGGATATATAATACACGCCATCATTACTTTGTATTTTTGCTAATATTACAGTCCTTTGTGTTGCTGTTCCTTAGTTCTATATTTGCATGATGTCTGATAAACCTGATATGCATCAATGCATTACATATCATGCTACACTGGTCTTTTTGTATGATTGTCATGATAGTAAACTGTCATATTCTTATTTATTTACCTAACCTCCAGCATGTTATATTAATTCTATATTTGTTACACTTTAATTTCCCATAAGGGATTAATAAAAGTTTATCTCATCTTACTCTAGAAATAATAATATGTTAGCACGCATGAGTGCATTATAATGAACCTGTGATTTGATCAGGGCTTCTGTCTGAGCTGCTCTTATGGAAAATGAATCAACACCTGACAAATTAGAATACAGGATTTAGAGAAGTACAAAGAATATAATGATTAACATTATACCAAAGCATATACATGACTTCACTTATCTTTCTCTTACGGAATGTTACTTAAGATCTGAGTGAGCCGTTTGAAGTCCATCAGATGTGGTCAGCCTGTCATGAAATATTAATACATATCTATTGGGAAAATATCTTCTGCTAAAAGGGAAAAAAAGTTGAAAAGATTTGTTTAATATCTTCCTGTGGATTATGTACTGTCATATTACAGTGTTTTGTAGTGTTACACATTAACACAGTATTAAAGCAATATAAAAACCCAATATGCACAAATTCAGAAATTATAACTCAAAATGGTTCCTTACTGACTATCACATTTTTAATTTGATCATTTTTAAATTCCTGGCAAATGCTTGGTTTTTGATGCTTTTTTTGCACCTGCATTTTTGGTTTTATTCTAGTTTTCTTTTGCGTTTTTTGTTGATTTTATTTTTTAATCCATTTTGTTTTTTTAATCCATTGTAAGATTTAGTTTATTGTTGTGTTTTTAATTTTTTGTTTTGCTGTTGTGTATATTTTGAAAAATATATTTATTGTGTTTTTTCATGCTTTTGGTTTGCAGTCATGTTTTTCATTTATTTTTGTTTTTTCCTGTATTGTGCTTTCAACTGATTGTTTTTGAATTGTAGTCATGTTTTTTGGTTTGCTGTTGTGTATTTTTTTTAAATTTATTTATTTATTATTATTATTATTATTATTATTATTATTATTATTATTATTATTATTATTATATTTATTTTGTTTATGTTTTTGTTTTGCAGTCATGTTTTTAATTTGTTGTTGTTTTTTTAATTTACCGTTGTAGTTTTTTGGGGGTTTTTTTTGCTGTTGTGCTTTGATTTACAGTTGTGTTTTTGGTTTTTAATTGTAGTCATGTGCTTTTAGTTGACTGTGTTTTGGTTTTGCTGTTGTGCTTTCGGTTTTGCCGAAATCTTTCATTTTGTTTTGCTTTTTTATTTTGATTTGCAAGAGTTTTATTTTTGAGTCATTTTGCTCATGTTTTTGAGCCGAAGTCATATTTTTGGAATCTCTGTTGTTTTTTTGATATGCAGTCATGTTGGATTTATTGCTGCGTTTAATTTCTTGTTAGTGCTTGTATAAAAAGATTAGTTAGCAGCAACAACAACCTTGGCTTGACAATTTAATGACGTGTAAGTGATTTTATTTCACTGACTGTGCTGCACTCTTCATCTGATTCAGTCACTTTTCAATCATTTTCTCATCTTCTCTTCACCGTCACACATCTTAGTGCCTGAAATCCATAAGGTATAAGTTTAACTGCATTGCACAAACATGCTGTTTTGACACATCAAAAGGTATTCACGCTGTACAACATCGCATGAAAGACATTTTAACAGACTGCTTCGTCGTTCTCTCCCTTTACTCCACAACATCTCTGCAAATCAAAGGTTGACATTTCTTTTTTGGAAAATGCATGCAAATAAAAATATTCCATCATCCCACGACTTTCTGTATTCTAGATGCACCGCTGATGTGCTTCTTCTTACAGATGGCATCTTTCCCCTAACTGATATTTTAATCACTTTTTTTTTACGGTTTGAAGATTCAAAGCGACTCACTAACATTCTAGGAGGAGGCGTATGATCAAAAAGCCTCTTTGCGTTACTTTAACATTTAAATGATAAAAATGTCACGCTGAATCCTTTCTGTTTCAGCAAGCGTTGTCTTCACTTTCCACCTTGAAATTTGAACATCGTTTCCGACTGATCTAATACAAATGTCAATCGAATTAATAAAACATTATGTTGCATACCTAAACACATCCATTTTGTCATTTTTCACCATTACCTCCTTCATGTCCTCATGCATATTTAAATATTCTGTCTATCCATTTGAGAAATAGCAGCTTTCAGTTACAACACACTCATCAGTTCTAATATATATTTTTATCAAGGTTTCAATCTTTCCTGTTCTTTTATTTATTTATTTGCATTCTTTTTTTAAATCTCTTGATGACTGGGTTCAGGGAGGGATGTTCAGAAATTCCAACTCTTTTATAAAATATCTATTTTTCACTAAAAAGAACATCTCTTTGCTTGTGTCTGCGACGGTCTCAAAGTGCGACATCCACAAAACTAAAAGCAAAGTGCTGCTTGTTTGACGACAAACATTACTTTGTGCAGCAACAACGTGTAATGGGGACTGAGTGGCTGAACTCTTACCTTTACATCATGCTAGAATAAATAAATATTACTTGAAGGGAGCTTTACCATCCAGCATTTTTAAAAAAAAAAAAAACCTTTAGGGACTGGGAAGTTGAAAGCACCATGTGTATAAATCTATATTTATCTACAGTATATGTTTATACACTAAGTATTTGTATCAATTTAAGGTCAAGTACAATTTAGGTCAAAAACACAATGCTATGAAACAGGAAACTCACAGTGTGACCAACTTGACTTTAGTGGTAGTGTGTTGCCACAGAGTTTAACAGATTGCAGCCTGGACAATCTAGTTAAGACTATTTATTCGTCTTCAGGCTGAATAAATAATACATCATACTGATGGAACAGACTAGGGCTTTACAACAAAGCCGGACATGCTGAAGTGAAAAAGTATAAATCGCAAAAGTAAAAGTATCCAATACAAGACAGATTTTGGACAGATTCGATACGACAGATCCTACAGGAATGAGGAGGCTGGCAGGAGATTTTTATAAACAGCTGTACAGTACTGAGAGCTGTGACACTGACTGAGCTGAGGATTTACTTAGAGTTACCTCAGCTTGGGGAGAAACAGAAAAAAAAATAGACTTGGACAATGTAATTACTTTTCAAGAACTCAGAGGCAACGTTTCAGCTATCTACAGGCCCTGGAATTGATGGATTACCTGTGAAATTTTATCAACAATTCTGGACTTAATAGGACCAGATTTATATGAAGTAATCTCAGGATGCTTTGGAATTAAATGACTTCCCAAGAGTTGAATAGTTTTGTCATTGCTTCCACAAAAGGAGCCTTGGGACTAAAACGCTTGACTATAAATTTGAGCAATACACTCAAATACTGTTTAGATATGCTAATACAAAAGTCCTCATTCCTCAAAGATCTATCATAACATCCTTTTTTTAATTATTATTAAGAAATTTAATTGATCTTAATCAAGTCAATTAGAACAATCAAGAGTCTTGTCATTAGATCAAGAGGAAGGGCTTGATCGTGAAGATCATTAATATCTCTAATGTATTGAGGCATTTTGGATTTTGTGATGTTTTTATTTGACGTACCTACGGTTATTGTACTCATATGTGTCTGTGATGGTTAAACCAGGGGGTGGTTTAAGAGGTCCAGTACCTGTCTCTAGAGGCATGAGTCAAGATTTTCTGCTTTCTGGAAGATTGTAATGTGTAATTATTAGTACTGGGCAATGAATCATGAATAATCGAAAAGTACGATAACATTTGGTTTGTAAACACTTACAGCAATATTCTCTTTACATTGTAGCAGTGAAAATATTTCCTGTAAATCTCAACTTAAACATTAATATAGTTTTCCGGTGAGAAAATTGCAGTGGTTACAAATAGAAATTGCAGTGGTTACAAATAACTTTTGTTTCCATCAACTTCACCATGTGGAAGAGATTTAAAATGAAAATGTCCATTTAAGAGTTGTGAGCACTGCACACGTGCACAATGTCTTAGCCCCGCCCCAATGCTCTCATTGTTTGAGACGTGTGATGACGCCTATCCCAAGCAGCAGTTTTTGCAGCTCCTAAACTTCCAGGAGGTTTAAAGTGGAGAAAAGGTGGATTAAATACCCCAGTCAAAGAAATGGTCATTGCCCCAGTTATGCTATAGAGAAAGAGTCCTGGAAGTAAACAATCCACTTTGTGCCCCAAGACCATTATAGAGCCACTAGAAGAGATGCTTTAACTTTAACTTTAACTGGAAAGGACAACATTTGTGCACTGGTATTTTACCTCCCAGTGCAGGAAGGAGGTCAAGGACGAGTGAGAGCTTGAATTCTTGCTTTCAGAATGCAAGCTGCACAAAGACTTCTACACAACTCTCCCCTCGGGGAGAAAAGACACAGGCGCAAGGCGAGTAGATGACTTTGGACTAGACAGTCACTTGTTCCTAATGAAGTTCCAGGAGGTGAGCTTATAGGTGGTGAGCTTGAAAAGGTGGAAAACTGCAGAACGAGATGCGAACAGTTGAGAACAATGGGCCCCTGAAGAGCCGATGTTTTCCATCCAATATATCCAAACAAGATTGCTGTTCTCTGCAAGTATACAACAATGCTTATTGAAGAATGGAAATTTAAAGCTGGGGCATCTTTTAGAAGAGGAAGGGTGGAAAGTGACAAAAGTGATGAGTATGAGATCTTCATATCTGGAAGAACGTGAAGCTAAAGGAAGAAATAAAAAAAAATAATTTAAATGATGTAAAAAAAAATTCAGAAAAAAGCTAGTGTTAATCCTTTCAATCTCTTGATTAAAAAAGAAACAGTTCATCATGTCCTCAGGACAGAATGATGTGATGTCCTATCAATGTCTTCATTCATGTCTTCATATGAAATAAAACAGAGGGTCCTGGTGCTTTAACATCCTGATTTGTTTTGTATGAGTGATTATATTATCATTAATAAATAAATATATAATCATTAGCAAATTGCTATAGTGTAAAGGGAATAAAACATTGGCAAATCCTGTTATTGGAAATAGAATCAACACCGTAGCTTTGCTTCATGACGGGCTTCATCTCACCAGCGTCTTAATGATTATTTTCCACTGAAACTACATCCAATGGATTTATGCATACTAAAGAACTCAGGTTCTATAGAAAATTGTAGGCCGGAATCGGTGCTCTTCATCTTCCATTAGATTCCTCAATACTTTAAAAGGATTTTTCTTCTTATCATCCTTGCACACTGTACTCCTGGTGTTCTTAAAGCATGAACCCATGCTGTTTTGTTTTGTTTTTTTCTAATAAATCCTAGCAATTTTCTAGCTCTTTCAAGGTATATCAGACATCTTCCAGTGTATCAGAGGATCAATATGTAAGTTCTCAATATATAATGCTGCAAGAGCTGGTGTTAAACTTAATTTAAACACACTTCTCGTGGAGGTGCTGTGTGTGTGTTTGTGTGTGTGAGATAGAGAGAATGAAAGAGTTCTAAAATGAACTGATGCTTGTAATGCATGTATTTTGACAGTGATCAGTTTCTTGATGCATCAGTTTTGTCACCTAATGTTTCCTTTGTCTGAAACAATTTCCACTTTGTCTTGAAGACGACTCCGTCTATCTGTCTATCCAATTTCTGTAACTCTTCTCCTACACAGGCTTGCAGGGAACCTGGAGTCTATTCCATTCAGGACACAAGCCTGGGGGACACACTGAATGAGGTGCAAAGCCATCACAGGTCACAGCTGATTGGCTGTCAGATCAATCATCTCATGTCTTTGAACTGGGGGAGGAAACCAGCATACCATGAAGAAACCCCCAATCGAACATCTAGTGTAGATTTTTTCTCTCTAACATCAAATGCGTATGGTGTTCATCCATTAGCAACACATTGCTAAGACCCTTTATGTTTAGCCTTGCTATAAATGTCACCTAATATTTTTTTCCATGATGGAACATGAGTTTGCAAGTACATGGGAAAAGTTCAGAGCACTGTGGGTTTCCAGCAGCTTCTGATACTCCATAAATGCCAACCACCAATGGTTCACCATCATATGAAACGCAATAACGTTGTAAAGATAATTTATTTTTCGGGATGCGTATCCTACAAATGCCTCAACAAAGCGCAGTACTTATTCAGGAGATTGATTGAGCCATATTAATTGGAGTGATGATGTTAATGAATATTAACAGGAGAGAAAGCAATTTTCGCACAAGGATCATACCGGGTTTATAACCATAATGAACTCATTTGCTATGGAGACCAGATTAAAAATTCTCCTTCTGTCAAACAGATGAAGGTCTCGATGTTCTTTTGACTGCATTCCTGCATCAGATCAATCAAATCTCTTATGACATTTTACATTTAGGACGTCAAAACAGCTCACCTTCATTAATTCATCCAGATCAATTTAGAAGCTGCTTTGATATTTAGTGTTGCCCAGATCAAAAGGGCACAAGTGAAAGCGTGTGCACGATAAGTGATGGCTTCGAGTGCAGTGATCGGTTTACGTCGGACAAGCTGAATACAAATGTTAATCCGTTAAACATTTCACAATTGTAGCCAGTGCTTGAGAGTCTATAACTACAATTAGTGGCACATTAGTATTTTTTTTTTCCTAAGAAAAAGAGAAATTCTGATTCTAATCTGATGTTTGTGGATGTAGTTTTACTAGTCTTGTGAAATCTTGCGGTTGCGTCACTGTAACAATGCCGCAGGGAGCTGTTGTTATTGCTAGAGCAGTTACAGTGGAGTTCAATAAGAGAAAGAAAGTCAGAGATTTAGAGATAACAGTCAGGTTTTGCTGGTAACAAATAATAAAAAAAAGGTTTTAATCTTCCGTTTTGTTATTGTACTGTCTAAAAAACATCTGTTTTTTTAATCATCTTTTTCTTCTTTGTGGTTTAATCTTCCTGTTAAAGACCCACAGACAAAACACACAACCAGAATAGTGTTTGAAAGATTCACCCCCAATGTAAATCCTTTGGAGGGAATTAAAATAGGAGTCACGCTGTAATGAAGCAGAGAATGAGAGCAAATCACAGATGCAAATACTACCCACTCGTCTGTGTTTTTAATGAAACAGAATTTAGGAAAAAATAGGGTAGTATTTGTATGGCTCCTAGATGTAATGTGCTTTCGTGGGGAGTTTGGGGGACTAAATAGGACTATCAGAACATAACTGGCACATGTTTTCAAGCCTGAGTGCCTCAAATGCAAAAAAATGTAATAAAAAACACACTAACAAAACCTGATAAAAGAGAACACAGATAGAGAGAGAGAAAGAAGAACTCTGAAGAAAGCACACAGATAAATGAAGAACCAAAGCAGTAGTCTTTAGGGAAAGATGAAATAAAAAAAACATTAAAAATCAAATAGCTTACCGTCGACCACTGAGCATGTGTCATATGTGGAGTCACAACTGGGGCTGAAAACACAACCAGCAATGCCATGTGAGGGAAAAAAACAAGATGCACACTGAGCCAATGATTTATTAACATTTCTAATGAGTAAACAACCATCACTAGTTAGCGTGACGCCGTGTGTAGAGTCCTGAGAAGCAATCATTTGTTCAGTGCCTCACATAAGTTACACCCTGGAAGTGAAACACACTGGACTTCAGTGGGATTGTGTGCATGAGACGACACAAAATGTGGAGCGCAAGTAAAAAAAAAAAAAATCTATTAAAAAAAAAAAAATTTGGTCTGTTCTCAGTCTTTCCACACGATTCAGTTATTTTCACATTATATATTTTTATACACCTGATTTTTTTTTTTATCCATAATTCATTTTTCACATTTAAACAATTCTATTATTTTCATGTAATTTATTTGCACATGATTCATTTTGATGTATTTTCTAATTTTAATGCATCATTTTTAATTTATATTGACATGATTTTTTTTTCCTGTTTCTTAGTTTTTTTTATTTTATTTTATTTTATTTTATTTATGATTATATTTTTCCACAACTCATTGATTGACCAGTTCTTTTCAACCTTTAGATTTCATCATCAGGATAGCAATTTTTTTTCCACATTTAGGGGTAAGTAAACACTGAAAATCATCTCAGCTGAGTTTTCTTTTTAATTTTATGTTCCATGAATATCAAATTCAGTTTACTAAACACAAATCACTGCACCCTTGCAGTCAGATTTACGTTTCTAAACTGTTAACACCAAACACAACGTCTCATCTAAATTAGAAACATGGAATGGAACAATTATCAGTATGGGAGTTTTATAAAAAAATTCCTGTGTTTAACTCCATTAGTACCACAGGAGGTAAATTAGAAATGTCAACCAATTTCCACAGCTTTAAAACTTTCTTTCCGCTTTCACGATACGAGATTATAGACCGTAAATTGATCGTTAATATAAAAGATGATGGAAGTTTAACCCAGGTTTTAGTGGAGAAAAAAATGGCTTCTCGGTTTGTTCTTCGACAAAATAAATGAGGCTTAAAAATATTGTATAAAATCTAATGGAATATAACAGAACAATCTGAGAGGTTCTAGAGTGGTTTAAATCGAGAGCAGTCACATGTCATTAAAAGAATAGTTTGAGAAAGTGCCTTGGTTTTATCACAACTATATGTGTTTATAATCTATCTTGATAGCGTGTCATGACTCCTCGGTTGCTCCTCTTCTCATCGCTACTTTTCAGATAGATGGGAATTGAAAAAGTCATCAGAAGACCAGTTGACACGGTAATTACTTTGGACAGAGGGCACTGGATGGCTTGAAGAAGTTAAATGTAGCTTTTTAGGAGCCGTGACACCACTGTCCTCCTTCTCTGGCGCACTGGCATCAGTATCTATGGCAACAACCCAGCTTCATACAGCAGCCAGATGTACTCTGCTCCATCTTCTAAATGCTTTATATGATTACTGCTGGATTTTTCCAGTTACCTTGATACAGGTATGCTATCTGTAATATGATGAAACATCTACTTTTTAAATTTCTCAAATGTGCATTTTGAAGACTATTATTAGACTATAAGAACTTATTAACCAGCCATTTTCTTTGTTTCAAACAGGGTCACACAGGGTCACTGGAGGATAGATGCAAGGGACGAGATGAGGGACACCCTGGATGGGATGCCGACCCATCACACATACATGTATTTACACTGGAGGAGGAAACTAGAGTACTATGAGGAAACCCTCGGCTCACCTGGAGAACATGCAACCCTGTAGGTATTAGGTAAATGTGCCCAGCACCCCCAACCCCTGAAAAATCCTATACTTTAAATAATCTAATCCTTGTGTATGTTCATAGTTACTATGTTGACTTTATGGGGGAGGAATTGTTTATTTCTCCATTGTCAGCCTCTGGAACTGTTAGAGTTGAACCTGTAATCGTTCAGAATCAGACATATTCCATTACATGTAAATACAAACTCATCTTTGCTTCATCTAGCTTCATCTTCACCTACCTCCTCGGCTGTTTCCGTTAGTGTTCCTCTTAATGCATTGGGGAGAGATTAGCCGGTCTGTGACCATGCTGTGAAGTACATTTTCATGCTGGGCTAATTCTCAATAAATTCACATAGCGTATTAATCTCCAGTTGCTGCCAGTACTAAGAAATTGCCTCTCAAGGGCTCCAACAGAGCACTTTTACAGACCAGCACAAAAATCCCTGGAAATCTGAGCTTTACGGATTCACAGTTTACCGCATGACAACTCGCTGCTGTTGAATTCCTCTAGCCTATTGTTGGTACAAATATGAAATTGTGAGACATTTTACTTTTTGATGCAGCATGTAAAACTATTCTTTATTAAGATTTTAATTATACAGCTTTAGAATGGTTGAATAAATGTGCAATGGATGCCAGGGCTTGGGAAGATAGGCACTTGGACAGAAAAATGGAAAGTGTGTACACTTTACTAGATTATATACTGTTCAGTTTTCTGGAAGATTCATCATACTGTATATTCACTATTCAGAATCACTATAATCAAAGGTTGCAAGGTTAAAACTGGATGATATGTCCTTGGGAAAAACCTTGGACTCAACCGTGAAAGGTCGACCCCAGAGTAGCCCAAGGCACCAACTGAGGTTGCTGAGGTCATAGTAAGAGCATGTAACTGCCCAATTCTTTATATTTAATTCATTGCTAGCATGAAGAGACAACATTTTTAGGGAGACACCGTTTCAACACAGCGTTATGCACAAGCTTGTTATTTAGTTCCATAAAGGACCTTACATTCACACCCTTAATGGTAGTCCATTTATATTAGCAACCTTTAAATAATGTAGAATGGCAATTAGCAGCTGATTTTGGTCTAGTATATTTTCTCATAAACCTGGCTGGTTATATTTTCCAAAGCATAAACAAACTAGTCATTTAAACCACAAAAAACATAATTCAACAAATTTCCAATAGAAAAAAAATGTCTTTATTAATATGCCATTGTCACTTGTCGACTACATTTTCCAGCTCTGTGTAAGACCCTAATGAAGGATTTTATTAGCTTTATCATCTCCTTATCAAAAGCCAACATCTTCTTTGGAGTTTCACTTTATTAGTCACGATCTTTACGTGTGTTGAAGTGTGATCAGGGCTCACTTTGCCCAGGAAATGTTAACATTACTCATGGAGAGGTGGAGAAGAAAAATGAGACCTTGTCCAGAAGAGAACCCTGCCCCAGAGGTAGGCTCATCAAGTTCATTATGCAATTACAAGGTGATTGCCTTGACTCTACCCACAAAAGATTGCTCATCACTTTCCTTAGTTTCAGGGGGCCACTTTGTCACTTTTTCTGATAGCTGGCAGTCCCAGAGAGGAGCAGGAAAGGCCTGAGCATGTGAAGCAGTGCATAAATGATGGATAAAGATGGCTGAAACCTAGCCTGAGGTGCACACATACAATATGTGCAAGGGTTGCCTTTTTTTGGGTATTGGCCTGACACTGGGTTCTGTGGTACAGGAATGGGGGATGTCCTAGATCATCATCTAAGGACAATTCTAACAGAAGCAAGCTTTTCCACTCTTGCTGGCAAAGCTAAGTGATTTTTTTGTCACAGAAACATGAGGGAAATTCAAGGAATGGCTGCTGCTAAAAAAGCATTATTTACATTTATGTTATTTACTGTCCAGTGTCACCCAAACGAGGATAATGTTCCCTACTAAGCCTAGTACCTCTCAAGATGTGTTCCTCATATCAGGGAGTTTTTCCTCACCATTGTCACCTCAGGCTTTCTCATTATGGATCGGTTTTTAGAGATAAATAGTAACGTAATTTTAAACTTTCCAGCTTTTAGTCTGTTTCTATACTTTTGTAAAGCTGCTTTGAGACAATTGTCAATGGTTGAAAGCACTGCACAAATGAACTGAATTGAAATCGAAATGACAGCTACTGGCTAGGATGAATAAGTTATGTCCAGCGCTATTGCTTTGCTTTTCATGTCCATAAGTTCTCTTTCCAGCCTTTTTAATAATATTGAGAAATTATGTGGTTAAAAAGCTAAGAAAAACCAAAAAGCAAACAAGTAACCCAAGTTTAGGTAAGGGCAATAACAATTCTTTGACAAAAAACTAGTGAGGTGAGTAATACTCAGCTATTGCCTTTATGGAGCATCCCATAATGACCAGCTGTGCTGATGGAATGGTTTGCCTTTGCCAGCCTGATGAGCCATTGTAAAATGCTGTATATGTATTTTTTATGATATTGGCCCACATCATCCTCTGACTGGCGCCAGGATCCACTCTATCTCTCCATTCCAGTGTCCCCAGAGACCTGAGAGTAGAAGAGGAGAGCCTGACATCAGGCCTCGGGCCAGATGATGTCTAGTTTCATGATTAAATAGCAAGGCTATGCGACCTTGGCAGTGTCTCTCTAGCTATTTGCGCTCTTCCATAGTCAAAAATGAAGTTTTTTTTTGTGCAGACCTCATTCACATTTGCAGCTGGGGTCCCTGGCTCTTATCACTGCTCTTTGAACTGACCTAGCTCTTGTTGTCTCAGATGGAAATGTAACATTGCTTTAAACTTTTCACCAGATTTAACAGTGATTTTCACCTGGATTTCATTACAGTATCAACTTCAGCATAATGGTCTCTCCTGAGATTCCTTTGGAGAAATACAAGATTTTTCAGAGTTTTAAGCAAAACAGCAATAGCGGGATTTGAATACAGTCTCCTGATCACAAGGCGAAAGCTTCACCACTGCACCACCTGGGAAGTTAATTAAGGTCTACTGAAACTTTTCTCTGTCTGTCACTTGCTGTTTATCAAGTCAAATAAGCTGTTGAGTATTATTCAAATGTTCCAAAGTTAAAACTAGAGCTGACACTGATCCAACACAGAGGAACACATTTTCCAATAAAAAAAA